>CM040240.1:286887163-286913018 GCA_022545495.1 Chrysanthemum lavandulifolium
TTATCCTTTTGTTTCTAATACCACGTTAAATAAAGATATGGAATTAAGTCATTCTTTATATAACTATTACATTTCTCGTTTGTAAGTGATTGACCAAGATTACCGAATCATCTAAACATATTTAGGGAGATTTGGGTGCGGCCGACAAACATCTTGTCAACCCTACGAGGGCCCAAAGAAGATTAAACTCCAAATAAATTTGAAGGAACAAATTCTATTTTGACTACAAGAATAACCCACAAACTTTGTAACATTTTGAAAACAACCCTTATGACTACCGATTCATTATAACGTTAAGTTGCTCCACAAATGCACTACATTCATGACACTTATCCGGTATCTCAAGTCCGAGGATAACTATTCATAATTTACTTATAACAATATCCACAAAGTAAATTATGTAGTTGGGATAAGTCCTATATTCAATTCATTGAATATCATCGAAATTGGTATGCATTCTCATCAATATACTTTCAAGTATATTGTACCACATCTCTCGATTGTCTTAGTTTAATGATACTCCCATATCATTAATCGACAATGGACATTTAGAATAACTCAGTTACTCACGGATTAAAAATGCAAATATAGGACAACAATATTATAAATGAAAATAAACATAATCCAAACTTTATTTCATCAAAATAATAAATGTTTTACAATATCCTTTATCCAAATACTAATCACGCTTATGCATGAAACTATTAGCTAAACGAAGTCCAATTCCATTGGCAAGTCCTACAAGCTTGTTTTTAGCTAAAGCCTTAGTGAACGGATCGGCTAAGTTATCATCTGTGTGAACTTTCGGAGATTTATTTCACCTTCCGGACTTGTTCCCGAACATAGTGATACTTCCGTAAAAATGTCGGTGCCCTTTATGACTCCGTGTTCATTGGCAAATATGATTCTGAGAATTGTCACAATACATATCAATTGGCGATTCAATTGAAGGCATAACACCAAGCCACGAAATGAATTTCCTAATCCAAGCGACCTCCATTGCGACTTAGAGCGGCTATGTATTCGACCTCTGTCCGCAGACATCGCATCAGATCGCTTCTTGCTCTTCCAAATAATCGCTCCTTCATTGATGACAAAGACATAACCCGTCGAGACTTCAGATCATCTTTATCACACCGCCAGGGCGCATCACAAGAATCTGTAACACCAAGCTCGTATGCGGATTTCCACCATACACTAAAAACATATCTTAAGTATTTCTAAGATACTTTAGAATATGCTATGACAATCCATGAAGTTCACCCGGATTCTCGTTGATATCGATGGTCATGTTTTGAGCGAACGCCACATCGGCCTTGTGCATCTCACAAGATACATAATAGATCCTGATGAAGCATAAGGAACTTTCTCGCATGCGTGCCACCTCAAGCAGTGTTGAAGCACACATATCGCTACATAAGCCATGCTTTACTTCCATCGGCAAATATCCTTTCTTGGAATTTTGCATACCGAATCTCTTCAATATTTTATCAATGTAAGCGCTTTGACTTAAACCAATTAACCGCTTTGACCTATCTCGGTAGATCTTGATTCCCGAATGTATGACTTCTCTAAATCCTCCATGGAAAAACACTTCCCAAGATATGCCTTAACATTTTGCATACTTGGAATGTCTTTTCCCATAATTAATATGTCATCGACATAAAGAATTAGGAAAATTACATCACTCCCACTAACTTTGTGATATACACATGGCTCATCAAGATTTTGAATAAATCCATACCTTTTGATTTCTTCATCAAATCTTTTATTCCATTGCCTTGATGCTTGCTTCAATCCATAAATGGACCTTTGAAGTTTGCATACACGGTATGGAAATTGTGGATTCACGAACCCCTCAGGTTGCTTCATATAGATGTCTTCATCTAATCGACCATTTAAGAAGGCGGTTTTGACATCCATTTGCCATATCTCATAATCATAGTATCTTTGCTATAGCTATGAAATTCTAATAGCTCTAATGTCCTTCTGAGGAGAAAAGGTCTCCTCGTAATCAATGCCATAAGTTTGAGTAAAACCTTGCGCAACTAGGCGAGCTTTATAGACGTGTACATTGCCATCCATGTCGGTCTTAATCTTATAGAGCCACTTACTCCCAACCACCGAGGCGTTTGGAGGTAAGTCGACCTCTACCAGACTTCATTTTCTCTCATGGATTGCATTTCCCCATTCATTGCAACATGCCATTTAGCCTTGTCGGGACTTGCCATGGCACTTTATAACTAGTAGGCTCTCCAAGATCTCCTAACATAGTTTCCTCAACCTCTATGTTAAGACATAGACGTTCAGGTGCACGTATATTCCTTACGGATCTGACGGGAATCACTTCAACTTCGGTGGAGGACCCGGACTATCGAGTTCTCACCGAAGTGCGTTAGTGTTTTCGAAGGTAATGCATCTTCTTGATCATCTTCCGGATCATAAACTCTCCCATCGAATTCTTGAGATACGAGATCTCTTTCAAGAAAATCTCCATACCTAGCAACAATTACTTTATTTTCGGTTGGATAGTAAAGTAGTAACCCATAGTTTCCTTAGGGTATCCTACGAAGATACACTTCTGAGATCTTTTTGGAGTTTATCTGCCGAGTCACGCCTAACATACGCCTCGCAACCCCGCACCTTTAAATAAGACAAAGTTAGGAGCTTTACCATGCCATAAATCATATGGTGTCTTATCAACCTTATTTGGGAACCATATTTAGAATGCTAACGGTGATTCCAAAGCATAATCCCAAAAGGATAAAGGTAGAGTGGTAAGATTAAACATAGATCGTATCATGTCCAACAATGTACGATTTCTTCTCTCGAGATACACCATTTTGTTGTGGAGTATATGGAGAAGTGAGATTCTGACAATTCCATTCTCATTAAGTAATCTTTAAACTCTTGGCTTAGATACTCGCCTCCTCTATCGGATCGAAGAGCTTTAATCTTCTTTCCCAATTGCGGTTCTACTTGACTTTGAAAACCTTAAGTGTTTCAAACACCTCATGTTTATGCTTAAGTAAATAAACATAACCATAACGTTGAAATCATCGATAAAGGTTAAGTAGCTAGCACCTCTCTTTGACACATGTCTAAGTGGTCCACACACATCAAGATGAATAAGACCAAGTAGATCGAAGCCCTCTCCATATTGCTATGAAAAGGTTTCTTAGTCATCTTCCCAGATATGCATGACTCACATTTATCAAATGATTCATCATTGATATTTTGCAAAAGCCCTTCTTGTTGCGACTTATGCATGCGAGCCTTGCTATATGAGCAAGTCTACAATGCCAAAGATAAGAAGAATTCAAGTCTAACTTTATCTTCTTGTTAATGCTAAACATTGAATTATTATTATTGTTAGATTCATTTCAATCACATCAATTTCAAACACACCATTCACAAAGAATTGCTTTAAAATAAAATACACCATTTAAAGAAACATCAATTCCATTACGTGAAATA
This sequence comes from Chrysanthemum lavandulifolium, assembly GCA_022545495.1. Classification (NCBI taxonomy): domain Eukaryota; kingdom Viridiplantae; phylum Streptophyta; class Magnoliopsida; order Asterales; family Asteraceae; genus Chrysanthemum; species Chrysanthemum lavandulifolium. Next base: position 286,890,641 of record CM040240.1, read on the forward strand.
GTATGAGTAAAACCATCATCCAACAAAAGCGAAAGGAAACAACACCTCTAATTATAGAAGGTGCGTAATGACAATTGTTTAATAACGATACTAAGCCAAGGCAATACTAAACTAAACGTTCCTATGGCTTCAACAAATGCATATGCGCCATTTCCCACGTGCGAGATATTGCTCCCCATAGGCAAGCTTCCTTTCCACTCTAAACCCTGCGGTGTATTACAAATGTGAATACCACACCCGTATCATATACCGGGAATTATTATGATTTAGAGTAAATAATTCAATGACAAATAAATTACCAAATACCGGCGCCCATGGACCGCTTCATACTTCATTTTATTTGCCCGCAATTCATCAAGATAGAGTACGTTTCTCTTCCAATGCCCAACGCTCTTCGGTGGTGGCATGCTTGATCCTTTTAGGATTATCCTTCCTAGGAGTAGGGTTCTTCTTGGGTTGAGGTTGATAGGCCATCACCGTTTGCCTTTGTCAACCTTACCCTTACCCTTCACCTTTTGTTGTTCGCACGCGGTTTTGGCTTATTAATTGATGCGTGCCAAGCGGTCAAGCTAAATCACACAAGCCCGCCACTTGTGAATGGCGGACCGTAACCACTTAAAAGCTGCTTAAGCGTGTATGAATGAAGATCTGAGGAGTATAGTGTTTCCCCGGGTCGTTATGTCCCAGCGAGTTGTGCAATGGATTATCGAACGTATAGTGATCGGGAGATTTGAACGGAAAAGGAGATTGCGAATTAATTATAACTACAGAAAAAGCCAGCAAATAAAAACGGCTTAAATGCACATTAAAGAAAATTAAAAAGATAAAAACTATTAAATAAACGCTATCACTATATTTAAAATGATGTTTTTGTGATTTTATAAAACAAAATAACTTAAATAAACTATTTTAACTAAAGCGTAAACTTAAAATATCTAAAGCGTGGCCTAAAATGAAAACGTCGTTATGTACGAAAATTCTGTTGGGCGCAAGATAAAACGTAAAATTTGTGAAATAAAAGTCCTACGAATGTAAAAACAATTTTCTCACGTACTACATGACAAAAGAAAATTTTAGGAAAAAGCGGAATATTTTTGAGTTTTATTTTATTTATTACAATTAAAAACTAATTAACACTAATTAATTAATTAAAAATACTAAACATTTTAAAAAAAACTAAGAAAATTACATAAAATACTTTGAATAAAACTAAATCTAAGAAAAATAAAAATTTGCAACCCGCCTTTTTAAAATAAGTCAAAAAGGAAGTAAGCTTAATAAGCTTAAAATAACAAAAGACTAACCAACTACTTTAAGTATTAACTATGGGAGACTATGACATGAAACAACTAGTAGGGAGATGGTAGTGTAGCTGTTGGTTGGGTTACGAGCGCCTGACGCAGTTCGAATCTCAGTGCATGCATTTTTGTTACCATTTTTTTTATTCTTTTCTTTGCGAACTTTGTAACACTTGAAAAGGAGACGTTATATAAAAGCAAACGTTTCAAAACAAAAAAAAAAGCAAGCAGATGAGGGTCTGTTTGGTTATGGTCGGTCGAAGGAAACTAATGAGCACATGAAGTAACTTTAAAAAGCTACAATGGCTTGCAAAAACTAATGTACACTACTATAACTTACCTAAAACATTACGGTAAGACTAATTGAGCTAAATTAAATAAAATGAAAAAAACTAAATGTGTCCTAAATCATTGTTTGAATGACACAACAAACACTCTCTTCCAACTATTAAGCACAAATAAGTAAATAAAATAGGACTAAAAGCACTAAAGAAGCTAAATCGTATCTACCCTAAACTAATGTACCAAATGAGCAATAAAAGAAAACTACATAAGTTGAGAATAAGATCTAATTAGCGCAAGAAGGAAGACAAAAAAAAAAACTGCAGTTGGCTACTACCTGATAAAGTAAAAAAAAAAAAAAAGTGGCTAAAGGGCACTAATTAGGCTTGAAAATAAGAAGTCACAAGTAAGCACTAATAAGCAAGAAATGGTCTATTCTAAACTAAATTCACTAAAAGGCACTTAAGAAATCTAAATAAGCCAAGATTAAGCACTAATAAGCACTAAAAAAAAGATTGTTCTTTGTTGTATGATTATCGAGCCATAAAGGGCTTTTGAGCATATTTATAAGTCGCTAAATGAGTTTGTCGATCCTTGAAAGTTGCTAAAACTAAAAGCCTACCTACCCTAGTTTACTAAAAGCAAATTTTAAATTGTAACAATCTTAAATGAGCTTATTGAGGTGAAAAAGGATCGATGAAATGCAACAAAGTGTGATGATTTTCGATACTACTTAAAATGCCATATTGCAACTAAAAACATTGAAACAACTAAACTATTACAAACATTAACTTATGAAACTATTCTAAGAACCCAACATGGGTCAAAATGGGTTTGACCCAAGAACAATCTAAATCAAAGCGACCCTTAAGGGCCGGTTTGCCTTTTTAAAACCTATTTTGAACCATACACTTGTAGAATTTTGTTAAAAACAATGTTTTAATGACTGGATAAAGTTTAAAAATTAGAATTATACTGAATTTGAGTCACTTGAACATGAATCATGAAAGAACTTGATGAACATTAAAACTTGACAGATTTCATTAACTAAAAAAAAACATACAAGACAGGAAGTTAAAAACTGGAATTTAAACTTTTTAACATTACAATAATAAAAATTAAACATGGACTAGAAGGGAAATTCTAGACTGAAACAAGAAACTAACTTGAAACTAAAAATTAACTAACACAAAGAAAACCAACTAACTACTACTACTGACTAAAAACTAACTCACTCATCCACTGCTTCTTTCTTCCTTTTTATAGCTCCAAGTTGCTTCTCTCTCCTCCCTCATTGTTTCCCACCACTCTTTTAGGCCTTTGGATCACTTGAAGACATCTTGGCCCTTCATTGGTTTTGGCGGGAACTTGGATTTTTAACAGTTTAGGTTGAGTGAGGGAAGGGATAAGGTAATTAATGATTTCTTGGATGTAGTGGAGGAGGGGGAACATGGAAGGAGATAAGGGATGGGATAAGGTGAGGTTTGGTTGAGTGTAGCAGGTTTGAAGCAGGGCTAGAGGTTGAAGAAAGTAAAAGGGCGGGTAGGGGGTCTTTTGACCAGTGTTTGACTGACCAGGTGTATTATTTTATGAAGGGGAGTTCAAAAAGGCAAAGGGTCCAAAAGGTTAGAGTGGCAGGGTCATATGGGGTTAGTGACAAGGTCCAAATTGGTTTAATAGGTTAAATAACATAGGGACCAATTGTGTAAATTCTGAAACTTCAAGGACCTAGGCTGCCAATTCTGAAAAGTTTCTCCAAGGACTAAAACCGACAATCTCAAAAGTACAAGGACTAGACTTGCCAATTTCAAAATTCGAGGGCCAATTCGCCAAATTTCAAACTTGAGGACCATTTTGTAATTTTCTCAAACTTTTACATTTTCACCAAAGGACTAAATTTGACAAGTTATGATTTAAAAGGACCTTTGGTGACTTTTCTTTGAAATTTTGACTCGGGGACTATTTTTGACAATTTTAGAAACTTGGGGGTGAATCGCTAATTATGCAAACTTTGCTCGTTTTCATCCGATTTTAAACATTTTGCATCCGAAACATATAAAATGACATTTTGAGATATTTTCAAGATTTTGATGCATTCGAGCATTTTAGGCGTTTTGCGATTCAGATTGACCCAAAATGATGAGTATTTACACACTCATCATTAATCCTTCCACCGAATAGCAAGTACAGGCGGTAGGAACCTTTTGAGGCAACCCTTTCTCATAATCAATAAGCAATGCGTGTGGGTCATGCTCGTCTTCCCACGCGATGTATATTGAAATTCGACAAAACCATTAAAATCCTTGTTAAGGATCGATTAATCGATTCGCGACCATGTCATCATCATAAGTTTTGCCAAGTGCTTTAAGTGGTCCATGTAACCTTTCATTTCCGGCATGAGCACTCACGGGTTTACCCTCTCCCCGCCACACCGTAACGCGTCGGTCAAGTCATAAATCTCAGCGGCAATGGTTTTCAAACATAGTTCAAGTTCATTGAGCATATTATATGGAAATAATGTTGACCGCTTTTGAAGAGCGATTCCATTGTTCCCAACATAAGACAAGCCACATCATTATGATGCTTATACTCCGATTTCCACTCGTCCTTTTGAGCTTGGTAGCCGGGACCGGTTGGTTCAAGGCAAGGTTCATAAAGATATTTCAAGCGATCGAGAACTCTACGAGACAATTCTCAAAGAGCGGTGCCAATCAATGAAATTCTTAGAACCATCAACTTTTCGATCAAAAAACTTTTGAGCAGAATTTAGTGCGATGTTAGTGTTATCGTTATTTTGAGCCATTTCTCGAGAAAAAAGTTCAAGTATTAGTATTTTCGATAATACAATTTTTCAAGAAAATAAAATATACCCAACGGTAATATAAACATATAACCATATAATTTTCTAAAACTAGGATCCAAATTATCATAGGTTCATTACATCGAGTTGATCGCTAGCAACAAACGCATATAATAAGGTAATCTGTCGAACATTAATTGGCAAACAATTTCCAACTCCTAGATTATTATGGGATTTATATTTTCCAACGCTATTGCAAATATAAACATGTTTCATCCCATCTTATGCCATTGAGTCCAAGTCTCACTTCCTACTCAACTTAAGTGTCTAACTTAAAAAGCGCAAATATGTCCATGTAAGGTCTCACTTTACATAGAGATTTACCTCTCCATCACAATCTAGCCAAGTACTCTCATGACATAAATTGCAACTTCAAGTGTTCCTTTTAATTAGATGGCATATAACTTAATTTAAAAGGGTACTAGTTTTGATTTTATGTGGTCAAATCAAATATGTACAAAGATGTCATGCATTCATCTTGTAGCATAATTTAATAAAAACTTTATATTAGCAATTCTTAAAGATCAAATTATCAAAGTTTTGATTGAGGTATTGGGTTCACCAATCAAGGAATTTAGTGATAATTATCATCCATTATACGTACTTTTGCATAAGTGTAAACACTTAGTGTTTGGATAATTACCACCGAAGTGGCGCATGAAATTAAAACTAATTAGCCCTTAAGATGAGCTTGTACATTATATGGCTTACTAAGTAGCTCCATTCGAACTTCTGAGAGGGCGAGAGGACGGTGTAAGCGCAAACGCATAACCTTAGACATCCATTCGGTGTATTTGTGCGCACTTCTTAAATAACCCTTTATAGTTCATTCGAATGGGTGAGCCGTTCGGTCATTGTACCAAAGTCACCAATCAATTAAACTATTGAAAACTTAACTCTTCCAAAACAATTAAATTTTGCCATTGTTTAGTCCGTATTATTTTTCTATTCAAAATTATCCTTTGCTTAAAACTGTCTAACATAATAAACAAACAAGTAACAAATAAAAATAAACTACTAAAAACAATGCGCATAATAAACAATTTATACGTGTAAACAAGTAGCCACATGCAACTTATTCGATAAAACCCTATTAATAATCAATATCTAGGTTAAATTAATGTATATATTAATTTAGGGTTTTCACTCAACAATAGAAAGTGAACCACATACATCGATAAATCGATTGCGTAAACCCTTAATTAATTATACCAAATTGCACATAATTGATTCATTAATATATATATATAATTGGAGTCTTCCCCAATTCAAGATTTATCGTAAATAAATATGTCCCAACAATTACAATTATCAAAGCAACTTATCCATGACTAACATGCATGTATAATCATGGATATCATAACAATTTATACAAATAAGTCACAAGATCGCATATAAAACATTCCATGACACATAACAAATTATTCATGAATTAATCACGTAATCAATATTAATTCTAGGTTTTAATAAGGTTAGCAAACAATTTTCAAAACCCTAAAAATATTATTCATGTGTCGACATTAAAAAAAATAGGGAACGCCCCATACATAAAAAAAAATCGACCAAAACATAAATAAAACATAAACCCTAGATTAACATGTCAAACAACATACAAGTATTTGTTTTATTACGCGTTTATGTAATTAATTACTCATTAAAACCAATGACTCGTGATGCCACCGTTGGAATTAAATATCAAGACATTCAAATAAATAATCACAAAACATCAAAGTAATAATGCGGGCATATAGGATTTATTAATGAACAATTAATTAACATAAAAGAATATCGTACCTTTTCTTGATTCTAGCGAACAAGAATCAAATCCACAAACTAGCAACGGATGAACCTAATTTGATTTAGTTAGGATTATGTGAATTACCCTTACCGTTTTGTAATTCAATCCAAGATAATAACAAAAGTATGTTATTACTATGTTCTTGTACACACGTACTAAACCGAATTAAAGTAACGCTAGTTTTATCAAACAAATAACTTGATGTTTGGAAAAGAGTGTGTCGACACCTTAGGGGTGGTCGACCGGTTTTGAGGACAAGAAACACACACAAAACAATTTTTGGGTTTAAACATGAGCACAAGAGATGAAAAATAAAACCCAAGCCTTGTTTATATACCCAAGCAAACTTGGTGAACAAGTTGGTTTTCTTTCCTTGTTTTGTGTCCCTAGGCCGATCGGTTAAGGAGTCCCCAAAGGGATTCCGGAACCTTCCCAACTTTTGCAATTTAGTCCTTTTCCATAAACATTTAACGACCGTTAGTCCATTACATTAATTACTTAACGTTCGTTAGTTATTTCGTTTAATAAATAAATAAATACAACATTTATATTTAATTATTAACTTTAAATTCTCATACGTAAAGTGTGCAATCCCATAGTCTCGAGTTCGATCCTAACTCACGTCTACTAATTTATATCCATAAAACCAACAGCATACATATACTTATGTAATATATCCTAATTTACCGTGCAAAAGATAGTACAACTACAATCAAAGTAAAACTTACAGTTTGAATGCAAACTTGATCGAGTAACTCATAGAACAGTCAAACTTAATTCGAGGAGCATCTTTGTTTTTCATGATAAGCTCACAAGCTAATTAAGCATATACATAAGAGGGAATTTGGATATTAGATAATCTGATAAGCTAATTCTTTTTAGTGTTTATGAGCTTATAAACTAATTTATGGCTTCTTTAAGCTCTTAAGCTCTAAGGTGAAAGGCTTAGGGACTCAGGAATGAGCTTACTGTCTTTCCGGATCTCCCCCGATAAGCTAATTAATCCAAACACCCTAAATAGGAATGCTGGGATTAAATTCTAGAGTATATAAGCGGGTGTTTGTAGTAGGTTTTTATTATGGGATAAGTCGATAAGATCATGTTTTAGGGCCACTAGTTTTTTAACTTGAGCTTATGGTGCATTTTGCTATGCTGTCATGCTGTTAATGAAAATGAAAATGTGTATTATTAAGTTGAAAAGCTTAATTTCTTAAAGTGACGTGCTTATTGGCTTTTTAGAAAATTTTAGGCGATATATAATTACATATAACTTTTGGTTAACCATGTTGTTATAGCTGAATTGTTGGATATGTTACTACATTATAAAAAGATTATTTTAAAATTTATAAGTTGTGTAAAAGGGTGTTTGGATAAGCTTATTAACTTGAGTTTATGGCTAATTTTTTAGCTCTAAGGTGAAAAGCTTAAAACTTCAAAGTGACGAGTTTATAGGCTTTTTCCAATCGTAATAATCTGATAATTCACATCCCTTTAGCTTAATGATGTTGATGTAGTTGATGTTTTGGTCAACTGTTTGATGTTGGAAAATTTAGTGCACTTGTGGGATTAGTTCACACCTTGTAATGGGCTAGGAGGTGCAGTGTACACCCATAAGGTCCATGAACACCACGACTCTAATAGTGGTTTGTATTGAAAGTGCTTGGTGAAATCTTGTTGTGGTTACCATCGATTATCGCGTTTCCACCGAAGCGATACTTCCGGATAAGTGTTTCCACCGAGTGGTGTTTCCACCGAAGTGGTGTCTCATCAGTAGTGTTTACATCGAAGCGGTGGTGTTTCCAGAGCGGTGTAACCACCGATAACACTATGAAATCTTGCTGGTTGTATGAAATCTTGCTAGTGTTAAGGTACCGCTTGTAACGGCTTTGACCTATTCAGTGGCGATTATAATCGCATTATGACCATGTTTATTTGGTCATGTAACCACTAACGGCTATAATGGGGATAATTATGAGGCTATTAATGGGCCGATTAATACTTATAATTCTATTGACTAGCCAAGAGTATTTCCTATAAATAGGAGATCTGTTTTATGCATGAGATACACGAAAACACTAAACACTTATAAGCGCAAGGGTTATAGAATTGTGTCTAATTCCATAACTACATTTGGTCTTATCCCAGTAGATATTCGTGTAACCCGGGCATTAGGGTCGAATAGTTTACTTTGGAAAGTGATCACACGATTCAAGTGATGTCCGGTAACCACCAGTGGTATTTATTCTTCACGACTATTGTTGTTTCACTGAAGTTGATTATCTTACCTATTTCTTGGGCTCACGACACCAACAATCAAAGTAAAGTATTTTGTGATAATCAATGGCAACTGCTGCAATGAAACACATGGCTTCAAACTTTACTAAATTGGACAAGTTTGAAGGGTGGACTTTAGGAGGTGGCGAAGAAGATGCATTTCTTCTTTGTCAAGCATGAGTGTGGTTTATGTGACGACTACTCCTATTCACGATGATGGGGATGATGCTCTTGTGGAGCGGATCGGAAGGAGGAGCAAATGGGAGAATGATGACTACATATCAGAGGTCTTATTCTCAATGGTATGTCGATTCTGCTTGACATTTATCGAACTTTGAATCTTCAAAGAACTATGGATTCCTTGGATGCCAAATATATGGTGAGGATGCATCAAGTAAGAAGTTCCTTGTTAGTAATTTCACAAATTACAAAATGGTGATTCAAGACCGTTATGGAACAATACAATGAAATTCTTGGAATACTTGGAAGGTTTACACAACCTGATATGCACATGGATGAGGCTATTCAAGTCTCTTGTGTTATTGATAAACTCCTCCTTCATGGAAAGATTTCAAGCATACCTTGAAACATATGAAGGAGGAGTTAACTCTTGTTGAGTTGGGCGATCATCCGCACATTGAGGAATCTCTCAAGGTGCGGGATAATGACAAGCGAAGAATAGCAATGCTCTTGGTGCATCTGTTGTCAATATGGTGGAGCATAACAACTCCACGGATACAATGATAACAAAGGCAAACGCAAGTATCATGACAACACAAGGGCGATCTAACAAGAAGGCAACACCTACTTGTTGGAAATGTGTAAGGCCGGTCACATTAAAAGGGACTGCAGGTGTTAAAATTGGTGGTAAAGCCAATGGATTAGGCACTAATGGTTCGGGGAGTGGTGGTTCACCAACTCACCGAAAGGTCGAAATATGTTTAATAAGTCTTTTCGATTTATTATGTTACATATGTATCTGAATCTTTTATGTGCGGATGATGATGTTGTGTGGTGGGTTGAATCGGTGCAGCAGTTCATGTGTGTAAAGATAGAAGTCGGTTCAAGACTTATGAGTCAGCGAATGATGGTTCTATTCTTCACATGGGAAATGAGTCAACGACCTTGGTGCATGGTCGTGGTTGTGTAGATCTTAGGTTTAGTTCGGGAAAGATTGTAACTTTGTTTGATGTTATTCATGTTCACGATATCGGGAAGAACTTGGTGCATGTTCACGATAAATTTGTGCTTTCTAAGCATGGTGTTTTATTAGTTTTGGTTATTTATGTAATCAAATGTTCGGGCTTAATATTTCTCTGACAATGTTAATTCGACTTTTGTGACAACCATCGACATCGATTCTAGCCTATGGCATGCAAGACTTGGCCATGTACATTATAAAAGAATGCAAGATATGTCTAGGGATGGTTTAATCCTGCTTTTGACATGGACACTTTGAAAAATGTAAAACTTGCATGTTGACCAAGATTACCAAGAAACCCTTTCGTGGTGTTAGTCGTGAGACTAATCTCTTGGAGCTTATTCACGATGATCATGTGATTTGCATGCCACTCCTTCTTTGGGGAATAAGAAGTACTTTGTGACATTTATTGATGATGCTTCTAGATTTTGTTATGTCTATCTGTTACATACCAAGGATGAAGCATTAGATAAATTCAAAGTGTTTAAAGCGAAGTTGAATTACAACTTGGGTCTTTGATCAAAAGATTAAGGATCGATAGGGGAGGTGAGTACATGGATACTCATTACTTTCGGTCTGTTGGAATAATCCATGAAACGATCCCCTTATATCTCCTCGGCAAAATGGTATTTACGAAAGGAAAAGCAGGTCTTGAAGGAGATGGTTAATTCCATGTTGTCCTATTCAGATCGAGTCAAGGTTTCGGGGTGAAGCTATGTTAACGACTTGCTATTTATTAAATAGGGTTCCCAACAAAAGGAACAAGGTTACCCTTATGAACTCGGACTAAAAGGAAACCCAACTGAACTATCTTGGGGTTTGGGGTTGTAGAAATTTGTAAGACTCCACATCCAAAGCTAAAGACTTTGGGTGAAAGAGGCATTGATTGCATCTTTGTTGGATATCTTGAGCATTCCAAGGCTTTTAGGTTCTATGTTATTGAACCTAATGAATATGTTTCAATTAACTCCATTATTGAATCAAGGGATGCGAGACTTTGATGAGAATAGATTCTCATCGGTCTCAGACCAAGTCGGAGGATTCTAATGGAACTCATGACACTGGTGTATCAGAGGTCCACGATGGTGAACCATCGGTGGTCCTGATGAGGTTGTGGTTCAACAACTGAACACGTGCTCGAAAGAGCAAAAGGGTAAGGACTCCAAAATCATTTGGACACGAGTTTCAACTGCACTTAGTTGAAGGAACTAGGGATGAGGTCTCGACCAATACTCCTATTGCTTCATTGTTGAGGATGATCCCAAGACATTTGAAGAAGCAATGAAGTCCCGGGATATTGCTTTCGGAAAGAAGCAATCAATGATGAGATGGATTCCATCATGGGCAACAACACTTGGTGTTGGTTGATCTACCTCACAGTTGCAAACCTCTGGGTTGCAAATGGATTTTCAAAAGGAAAATGAAGGTAGATGGAACTATTGAAAAGTTCAAGGCTAGACTAGTCATTCGGGGCTTTAAACAAAAGTCGAATAGACTATTTTGATACTTATGCCCACATGGCTCGTATCGATTACCATAAGGCTGGCGATTGCTATGGCATCTATTCACGTCGGTTATTCATCGGATGGATGTGAAAACACTTTCTTGAATGGTGAATTGGAATAGGAGGTTTATATGAACCAACCTCGGGCTTCATCATGCACGGCAATGAAAACAAGGTGTAAAAGCGATTAAGTCTCTTTATGGATGAAGCGGGCACCTAAGCAATAGCATCAAAGTTTGATGAAGTGGTTTTGTCTAGTGGTTATGTTCTTAACCAAGGTGACAAATGTGTATATAGCAAATTTGATGAATCGGTAAAGGTCATCATTTGTCTATATGTTGATGACATGTTGATCTTTGGCGATCAAAATCGGGTTGACTGACAAAGGAGTTTTGTCATCAAGGTTCTCCATGAAGGACATGGGGAGGCGATGTTATCCTTGGCATAAGGATTAAACATGAAAGTAAAAGAATTTCTATCTCGGTCTCATTATATTGAGAAGGTGCGAGGAAATTCAATTACTTTGATTGTACTCGAGTGAGTACACCTATGGATACTTGTGAGAAGTTGATGCCTAATAATGGCAAGGTGTGTCTCAACTTGAGTATTCTAGGGTAATTGGTGCTGATGTATGCCATGACTTGTACAAGGCCCGATATTGGTTTTGCGGTGGGAAAATTGAGCGGTATACTAGTAATCCTAGTGCTCATCAACGCAAGCAGTTCAAAGTCTTGAAGTATTTGAAGAGAACTATGGATTATAGTCTCTCATATACGGTTACCCATCGATGTTGGAAGGTTACAGATGCAAGTTGGATCGATATATCAAGACAATTAGTCTACCGGTGGATGGGTATTCTACTTGGTGGAGGTGCAATTTCTTGGGCATCCAAGAAACAAACTTACATCACCGGTTCAACAATGGAATATGAATTTGTGGCTCTGGCATTTCTTTGGTAAAGAAAATTTGAATGGTTGAAAAACTTGCTTCTTGAGATTCCATTGTGGCCTAAACCTATAACACCTATTTCTATCCGGTGTGATAGTGCAACTACATTGGCTAAGGCTTATAGCCGGATGTACAATGGTAAGTCTAGACACTTAGGTGTCGGACATAGCATGATTCATGAGCTTATCATGAATGGGGTGGTATCTATAGAGTTTGTGAGATCTCAGCGAACTTAGGCGATCACTTGACGAAGGGTTTGGCTCTGAGACTTGGTTATAAAGTCGCTAAAGGGATGGGTTTAAGTCCAACTTAGTCATTTGAATGCTAGGACACCCACTCCTCACGAGGAAACTTGGGAGCCGAGTTCAATGTGGAAAGTCAACATTCAATGGATGGAGCACATGTTTTATTTACATCCCAAGGTTGTGCTCGGAACTGCTTTGAAAGGAGGATGAAGTCTTTACTTAATGGTTATTTTCTTTGAAAAGTGCTTGGCGGGAGCATGAATAAATAGGAACCACCTATGTAAATGTTGAAGTTTTGCCGCTTGAGAAGCTTTGGACTTTAGCTTCTACAACATTTATGAATTTGGATATGGACACATGGCTTGTATAGTGTCGGGAGGCGATAAGTGTTTAAAAGCTTGTGTAGTTATCTTGGTATTCAAATGGGTTGAAGGGTTCAATTCTTAGAACACCCCGATTCTTGAATATTTGAGCGTGTAATTACTAAGATGGAAATTCAATCCTCGGGACATTTTCATTTATGCACATGTTTTGCTTGATGTTTGTTTTTCATGCAAAGGAAGTGAACTAAATTTGGGAGGATTGTTGGAAAATTTAGTGCACTTGTGGGATTAGTTCACACCTTGTAATGGGCTAGGAGGTGCAGTGTACACCCATAAGGTCCATGAACACCCGACTCTAATAGTGGTTTGTATTGAAAGTGCTTGGTGAAAGTCTTGTTGTGGTTACCATTGATTATCGGTGTTTCCATGGCGGTACTTCCTTTGGATAAGTGTTTCCACCGTGGTGTTTCCACCGAAGTGGTGTCTCATCAAGTAGTGTTTACATCGAAGCGGTGGTGTTTCCATGAGCGGTGTAACCACCGATAGCACTATGAAATCTTGCTGGTTGTATGAAAGTTGCTAGTGTTAAGGTCTTTGCTTGTAACGACTTTGACCTATTCAAGTGGCAGTTATAACTGCATTATGACCATGTTTATTTGGTCATGTAACCACTAACGGCTATAATGGGGATAATTATGAGGCTATTAATGGGTCGATTAATACTCATAATTCTATTGACTATCCAAGAGTATTTCCTATAAATAGGAGATCTGTTTTATGCATGAGATACACAGAAAACACTAAACACTTATAAGCGCAAGGGTTATAGAATTGTGCCTAATTCCATAACTACATTTGGTCTTATCCCAAGTAGATATTCGTGTAACCCGGGCATTAGGGTCGAATAGTTTACTTTGGAAAGTGATCACACGATTCAAGTGATATCCGGTAACCACAAGTGGTATTTATTCTTATTGTTGTTTCTGCTGATTGATTATCTTACCACCTTCTTGGGCTCACGACACCAACATTTGATGTTTCTTACAAACAAACCGATTATTTAAAAACAGGCTTATGTAAGAGTGTGTTTGGATTAGCTTATTAAACTGGATAAGTGATAAGCTCTTATGTTTGGGTCTACGAGCTTAATTACTTGATTGCATCTGTAGCAATAGTACGATGATGAATTGCCACTAATTGACATTTAATTTTCAATTCTTGATTGCTTGATTTGTTGTGAATTGAAGAATTGAAGTTGAAAAAGGTTGGATTGATTGAACGAGTCTTACCACCAAAACAATGAAATAACCATTTTACCCTCATGTGCAAGGCACATGGGGAAATTAACAGACGTTGACTAACAGAAATTTGGTCAAGGGACTAGTTTGGCATTAAAAACCCAAGTTTTGGACTCCCCACGATGATAAATGTCAAGTTTGTCCTATCGCAATGCTTCTGTATAAGTTTAGGGACCAACAGTATATTTTAGTCTAATTAAAATATGTAAACTAGCTATAAATGTTATATGTGCAAGTAAGACTCATAAGTCATAACACACTATAAATAATACCTCACTTAAAAAATAAATAAATAAATAAATAAAATAAAAAAGCCCGTTAATAGGCCGACAAAAGATGAATGGCGTGCACATCGATTGCAAAATGGCGGTGCAATTGGAACAAAAAAAACTTATGACATGTTGTTCGCCAATGCACCAGACTCTATAAAAAAGTAACTTTTAAGTGATAGTTTCATGTTATTTGTAATAAAAAAATTGATTGACATCTACTATCTGTAGTAGTGAATAACTATTAATACTTTTTTAGTTTTAAATTATAAGTCTATTTCTTATTTTTATAAGAGCATGAGTAATATACCAAATTATAAAAGACTTGATGCATTTACATAATTAAATAATGGTTGTAAAAGCTTTTGCAAAACCTACCATTCTAATGCAAAATATTTTAGCAATAGCTTTTGCATCTTTATAATGCGTGTAAAATAAAAGTTTAACAAATACAAAACTCTTGTCAATTAATTTTAATTAATTTTCCAAATGGTTGGAGAACTCCAAGCTTAAACTTGTGAGTAAAGCTCTTTAAAAATATATGTTTTGTAATGTGTAAAAACTAAAAACTCATCTAAATACTTTTCAAAATAATAAAAAGCATTTGAAAAAGTTTACATTATGTACGCTCTAACAAGCGTATACTTTCGTATATAAACCAATCAAAAGAGTTTTCAAAGTCACGTAACATGTTATTGATGTAAAATGTAATGATTTTTACATTTCTTAAATTAGGTGCAATATAAAACGGAACCAAAAATTTAGGATAAAAGGAGTATACGTTGGTAAATTCTTAGTTTCGTTTTAGTTTTTCTTCTCTCCTTTCCGATGTATTTTACCCTGCATCAGAGTAATCTTTTTCTTATTTCTTTCTCAGAAAAACAGTTTTTTGAGTATGTTTGGTAAAAATAGATGTTGTTGATGCTGGTATTGTTGCTGATATTGAAAAAGATTAAAATTGTAGCTTTTTTTGCAGATGTTGTTGTTGAAAAAGAAAAAAATCGGTTAAATTGTGAAAAATAATCTCCCTAATCTTTTAAGAGCTGGTTTTGAGAACTTGATTTTTTGGAACTTATTTTTCTAAAATAATTCACAATCTTAGTTTGCCAAACAAATATTATTTTTTGACTAAAGCTTATTATCCAAAAAATAATGTTAAGCCTCCATAATCTTCTATAATCTCTCGCGTCAAACATGTTGTACCATTAATTCTACAACATTTATAATAAAATTTAAACAAAAAATCTTTTGATTGATGAGAATACCATAATACGACTAAATCAAAAGCTTTAGGTTTGATTATGGAACTCTAATGAGTATATATCTTTTGAGTTAGAATCAAATGAGAAGAAAAAATTAAAATAAAAATGATGAGAAGAAATTATAACCACTTATTTGAGATGTATTTATAAAAATAGATGCATTTAAAAAAAAATATATATTTCTTCTATTAAAAATGTAAAATGTATGGTTAAAATTATTTTTATTCTTTTCATTTTTTTTTTTTACCTTGTATCTTTTAATTGCTTACATTTTATGGTCTTTATTATACTGAAAAATTACTAATAGTTTAAAAATGGACCCCATAATTCGTCTTTTCTATGGACTTTCCAACAATAATTGATAAGTCTGCCCATTGTATTAGCAAACTTTACCACCAAACAATCTGTGTGCTAAATAATCTAGACAAACTCAAGCTTATAGTAATTTTGGCCACAAATATTTATCAAATTCCTTTACTTCATCAACATTTTGATTTCTCTTGGTGACTTTTGACATTAATTTCGTTTAAAAATATATTGCATGCATTAATACGTATTAAAGTGAACATGGATGCTTAAATCGGTTAGAAATATTGTTCGTATTTACGTTACCTATATCAATCCGACGAGATAAGTTGAAACGTTAAAATTTTGATCAATCTCTAAGATTTCATCACTTGGGGAACTTAGTCTTCTAAAATTCAAAACCGTAGTCGTCCCAAAATTAGTATCTGGATTAATATCGAATCGAAAACTATTTAAAAAATATCGCAAAAAATAATGACCACTAACCCTCTATCACATATTGGGCCTTGTTTGTCCCATTTTGTAGTTGGGTCAGTTGAGTTGAGTCCACATGATATCATCCATAACATATTGGGCCTTTTTCTCACCAAAATTTCGGAATAATGGTCTAGCAACAACCTTTACCAACATGACAGTTGTGACAAAAGTGAGTTGGATTTATTGCACTTACACGTAATACTTTAATAGAATGGAAATATAGCCAAAAATGAAACAACATGCAAATACAAAATTATAAGAGAATAGATATCACAAATCACAAATGACAACCTCTTTCGAGCCATTTTCATGCAATATTCCAACAAGCTTGCCATGGATTTGTTATGACTTGTACACAATTTCTATTACCCGCTTTCAACACAATCAAATATGTGCCATTGAGAAGATGAACAATTTCTATTACCCTCACAATACTATTACTCATTCTGTTACAACCTAGTAATTCTACGTTTTCCAAAAGTTCTACAATGGTAGTTGGTCTACAAAGCGTAAACATTAATCCGCAATGGCAAGTGGCAACAATCCGTCTCGGCAACTTAACCCTTAATCACTATAAATCCTATCACTACTAGCTAACAATCAAATAACATCAAGCATTTCTCAGTTACCTTAAAAACATAATACAACAATTCACACCTTAATTTTCTTAAAGAAAACATACAACATGTGACATACACATACTATTATCATATAAACCTATGTTATAGACTAAATCTTAACACCTAAAACTATGTAAATATGGATTAACTACTAAATTTGATTATCTTTTTAAAAATGTGAACCTGAGTTAGGGTTGCAGTCTTCAAGACTTGATTTTTCTATCTAAGTTTTAGTTTCAATGATGAGAATTAAGAATTGCCCAGGATTAATTTTCAGATTTTGGAACCTTTTGGAATAATGGTATTTTCTTGGTGGATTAAAGGCATCTACCATAATGAACCTTTATAAAAGTTTTTAATAGTGTCAAGCCATCCTACATCATTAATTTATAAACTTTTTTTGTTATAAACTTTTCTCTACTATGTATAACTTTATTAAAACTATGTATAACCTTATTAAAGCTTTATAAGAAATACACTAAACACCAATTCATTAAATTTAGAAGAGGTTCAATGCGTTAGATATTTTCATTCCACATAAGATAAAACACATTTTCACTATAGTTAATAAAATGATAGACCTTTTAAATTTTCATAAACATTTTCATAAGCCATAAACCATCATAGTGGAGGCTTTAATAAATATGTCATGCCAATTTGTAAAATAAAATAATGAATTTATTTATAAAAGATAAGATGTTATCTATACTACCTAAAGATTGAAGTGCTTAATTTAATGTGCAAGAGTTGTTGCACAAAATTAAGTGCGGTACAACATAGCTAAAGCTACACAAAATTACATCGATTTATCAATATGGCGAATTGAATGCATACGCATGAAGGTCTCCTTCAATGGAGCACACGAAAGGGCAAGTGTTGTTGGAGTTTGAAGATGAAGTTGAAGTGTTGTTGGAATTTCAAAATATGAAGTTGAAGTGTTGTTGAGTTTGAAGAAGACAAACCATCTCAATCTTCATCTCACACTTAAAAGCCATCATTTGTAAGTATAAATAACACACACTTGATTGAATTCACTAATCATCATACCTCTCCTCGAATCGGTGGTCAAAGAAGGGGTTACTTATTCCGATCACTATAAAAGCTAAGTACAATCATTCATGTATTCTAAATTCTAAATAACCCTTAAACCCTACAAAAAACCGCCGTACTACATCTTTTTATCGCATGATCAAATCATCAATATATCATGTTTCATGATCATTTAACTGCTATGGATCCATATGCTGTGCATGTAGTACAAACCCAACATTTTTTACCTGATGGTAACTTTGGTTTTTACTATAATGCAAGCCCACAATATGTTAACGTTATGAATGCTGATGCTGCTTATAGTTATATATTAACTAGTGTTATAGTAATGATTATGGGTATGTTGTTGATCAGTTAGCGGACTTGAGGAATAAGGAAAATATGTTTTAGTTGGTAAATAATGTGGAGAAAAATAATGTGACTGAAAGAGATTTGAGTGCTAATAATGTGAAGATGGATTCAAGGGATGAGCATGGATTTGGAGCACCGAAGGCAAGGATACCTTTTCATATAGCTTCAATTCCGAAGCCACAACTTGAGTATGGGATAGAGGTGGATAATACGAATCGGCCGTTTTATCATCAATTGTTGAAGATGAGCCAGGATGGATCAAGGCCTATACATCCGTTGGTTAGTTTCTTTTTAGTACTTTTTTTTAAAATATAATCTGATGTTATGTGATGTTCTTGGGATAGTTTTTTGATATAATTTCAAAATATATACTTATTTAATTGCTTGCATGAAAATATGTTTGATATTATTTACGTAGTTGCATGATTATATATTAAAACAAGGTTGCATGAAATTGACCATTTGCAGTTTATGTTTAATTTCTGGAATGATCGTCGACCTTAAAAGATTTTTGCCACTATGTTTGTAGGACTCATGGGTTCTAAAGAGTTGGAAATAATCAACCTACTTCCCATCATGATCTTACATGTTTTTTTCTCTTTTTGTTTGAGTTGAATATTATGGGTTAATTTTTGTTCAAAGTATTTTATAGGGTGCGTAATTGTATCATTTATAGTTTTGTATTCATTTCATGTGTTAATGTGTGTTTTTTGTTTTTTTTTCATAATTATAATGACCGGTGGATTGATTTTGGGAAGGATAGTCGTTGAGACCCCAACCATGCCAAACACAAGAAGTTCGGGTGACATGACAGTTGCTATGGATATAAACAGTTATGCCCAAGGTTGGATGAGTATGGATTGTAATTATGTGATATCTATATCGTTATTTTACCAATTGATGTTATTTTTGTATACAAAGGTAATGAGCGAGTTTGATTGTAACTATACATTTGTTTGTTTTGGTTTTCGAATCGGTTTCGATATTCTTTACATGTAAATGAATTATACTTTGTTATTGATTTGGTCTTTGAAAATCAAGTATATTATTTGAAGTAAGTTCTTTACTTTGGATGATAAATTTTTCAAGCTTTTCATGACTTGACACCTTTGCCCCTATGATCGAACATCAAACTTTCAAAGCC
The DNA here is from genome assembly GCA_022545495.1 of Chrysanthemum lavandulifolium. Taxonomy (NCBI): domain Eukaryota; kingdom Viridiplantae; phylum Streptophyta; class Magnoliopsida; order Asterales; family Asteraceae; genus Chrysanthemum; species Chrysanthemum lavandulifolium. The sequence goes on from CM040240.1 coordinate 286,910,151, forward strand.
ATCAATCTCTTGAAGGTGATGGTAGCTATGAAATATTAGACACAATCGGTCGACCGGTTGAATAAAGCCTCGTTTCTTACTAAAAGTATAACACCGTTATAAAACCCAAACTACAAATAACAATTTAAAGGTCAAAAGGGTGTTCTAAAGTATTCTTTTGCAAATATTTTATATTTAAAATAAAATTAATATTTAAAATTTAAACTAAAATTAAACTTTGGAAACTAAATGGTCTTGTATGTTAAAATATTAAGAAGAAAATGCTAATTAGACTGGCCTGGGCTACCGAATTGTAACCGGACTCGGAGGTAATCCTTGTACAGTATATAATTTTCCGTCACGAGAACCCAATGTTTCTACTGCAATGTACCCCAATTTTAAAGGTAAAGGGGTGTTTATTAAAACTTACTTTTGTGCTTATAAGCTTATTTTCGCGGACTTATATTGACACTTGTGGTTTCGGTTCCAGTTTTATAATAACCGACTCTAATTATGTATTTGCTTGTATTTCCTGTGTTTCGTGTGAGTTTTCCTTCAAATCTTTTCAAGAGAGGTTTTGGTCGGGAAATTGTACAATGCAATGGGAATGTGAAAGTATGTGTTAATATGTATATCGATTTTGTCTTACTTTCACTTATACGATGTCATCCGAGTTTGCTTATGGGTTCCAAGTTTGTTCAGATGGATTATTATTCGTGAAATGGTAAAGTTATGAACCATTATTACTATATTTATTTTGTGAGATTTGTGAGCCATAAGAAATGAGAGATTATAAAATTAAAAAAGAAAAAAATGAAAGAGAGAGAGAGAGAAAAGAGAGATTGTGTGAAAGTTGGTATGTCTTATAAACAAACTTTATTGAGATTGATGATTATGAGTTGGTACGTTATATAAACCAACTATGTGGTTTTTAGTTTGTATTAGTGGTCGTTATAAACTATTATTGTTGCATTATTCTTGGGATGAATGGGAGTTGGTTGATTGGTTGAGCCAACTAGGTATGTCGATGATGATATCGGGATGTCTTTAAGTCTAATTCATCCATCACTAAAGCATGTGTTTTCCGTGTTAAAGCGTGAGTTAGTCCATGATAAGAGTGTTCTTGGGTTTGTGGTAAGAGAATAGCTACCAACATTTGATATATTTTTTAACTTTAATCTATTTATTTTGTTCTAATTTTTACACCAATTCATATATGTTATCTCATGTCTAATTCTACCCTTAACCCGTAAGCCTTAAGTTTTTTTTACCCATTTACGTTTTAGATTAGTTGCGTCTAGACTATAGTGATGGAAATGTGTATCCTTTCCAAGCTTATGATAGAACATTCGCCACAACCGAGCAGTTGATCAATTCACAAAATGTTACCACATATATTAGTTCGAGTGTTTTCATTTCCTATTCGCGAGGTGCTTGGTTGTGCGTACTTTTGATTGAGTAATTAATTTAAGCTTTATTTCCTAGACTTTTGTTTAGGAGATGTTTTATAAGTAAAATTAAAAGTCTACTTGAGGACAAGTAGAAGTCAAGCACTTGGAGATATTTGATGTAATCAAATAAGTACACTTGGGCCTAGTTTAAATTTGACAAAAGGATAAAGAATCGTTGGGCCTCTTGGGCTGTTGTTATGGAAAGCCACATTGTCTGTTGATTTAATTCTCCTTAGTCCTACTGTTCGACGCACAGAAAGAAAGAAACAACAAGGGTTTGAATTTTTATTGTTTTAATATCATGTTGAACCTTTATTTAATTCTTGTTATGTGTCGATATGGATTTTTATTATGCTAGGCTAAATCTCTAGTATCTGTTTAGAGTAGAGGAACCCTAGATGATGGATACAAGATTGTTGTTTCGGTCTTTAGCTAGTAATCGATATTGATTTGAATGTTTGTTCACATGCAGATGAAGAAGCGCAACCTTGTTCAAGTTGTAAAGGTCACGACAGGTGACCTTCATTGTCCGGTGTCTTATGATGTACCTAACGAGGGAGAACTGCAGATATCTGTCCGGGTCAAATTCTTGCCCACCATCATGTCTACCATGTGTCTAGGGCATGACAGAATCGGCAGCCTTAAGGACAAAATCTGTCACCAGCAACTTTTTAACCCGTCATACCAAAAGCTCTTCTTTGCTGGAGTAGAGCTCGATGACCACCATACCTTTTCCGACTACAACATTCCTTGTAGGTCCACCATTGATCTTATGTTCCGACATAGCGGAGATATAACCATATATGTTGCGACCCTCGGTCTTTTGAATCCTTTCCCCATTCAATAGGCTAAGCAGCTAGCACCTTGCCGGTCTTGGTTTTGTCTCAGCAGAGTGCGTGGATGGGACGCCGGGGACGGTGCCCCTTCCTCTGTAGGCTTTAGGTCTCGGTTCAGGTGCTTTTCATGATTACCTTATAAGTAAGCTCTTTATGCTCTCTCCGCTCGCTCCTTTTCGTAGCGTAGATCTTTCTTCTCTTAAGAGATTTTGAGAATTATGGCAAGCGCTAGCGTAACCTAGCTAGCGCTACATCTTGCTAACGTCGTCTGAATTGCCTTTCAAGCGCTACATCTATATGGCAAGCCCACGTCGCCTTTCTTCTTCTTGGTCTCTTCTTTCTAAATGGCATCACGGCCACACGACGTAAAAGCGATGCGCCCACTCAACTGCTCGAGCGCAATGCGGTGGTATTGGTTCCGATCGACAAAGGTAGAATATGCCCGGTCAAGGTCCAAGACAAGATGGTAGCGGTGGGGCATCATGGACGGCGGCCGTTGCTCACCCGACACGCCAAAGAAGAATGAGAAGAAGCCGAAAAAGCAAAAGGAACATAACCTCCGAACCCTTATATATAGCCCAAAAGAAATAGAATCATGGAAA
>CM040240.1:286915945-286948015 GCA_022545495.1 Chrysanthemum lavandulifolium
TGTCTCACTCTTGATTTCTACACCACCATTCACACTGTCAAAGACTTGTTTCGTTGCAACACAGGTATCTCTACTGACCAACTAAGGCTGGCATACGATGGACTCGAGCTTCATGACAGCCACACCCTTGCCTGCTACAACATTCAGTACGGGTCGATCCTCCACCTTCTTAACGATGCATGGAGGACCGGAGGAGTTCCCCTGAGAATATATGTCTGGATTGATTCCACCGGACAAAGGTTCCACCTTGGAGTGGATTGCTTATCCACCATCAATGATGTGAAAGCCATCATTCAGGAACATGAAGGTATTCCCGCACACCTGCAGACACTGTTTTTGCCCCAAAAGCGGCTCCAGGATGGCTCTAGTACTATTGTAGACAACTGCATCCATCATAATTCCACCATCCGTCTTGTTCAGGTTAGATGTCTCTCTTAACGTTTGCTCTTGTCGTTGCCGTTGCCATTGTTGTTTCTTCTAGCATTTTTTTAAACCAAAATCCCTGCAAGTTTTTTCAGAATGACATGGTTAGCTTAGAAGGCAACAAAGTTTGAGGACCGAATGAAGCTATCAAAACAGGCTCATGCTTGTCGGAAGCAGCTTTGGGCCAAGGCTGAGGATGTATTTATTATAAGCTACTTTCTTGTTTATCATCCTCGTGAACCTAGTTTTTATTTTGAATCTTGTGTTCTTAGAACTACAATAAATTTGATGACTTTAACATCCATTGTTGGTGTATGCTAAACTTTACTATCAGTTTGTTTCAACTCAAATGTGTTAACCGCTTGATAATTTTATTTCTGTATTAAGCATAAGTACACAAATTATCTAAATAACAGAATGAATCCAAAAAATCATTTCCCTTGGTTACTCGTCCTTAATTGTATGTCAGTTCCAAAATAGTTGTTTGTTTTTCTTCACAGCTCAATATCGCCCACTTGTACCATGTTGCAAAGATTGTTATAGTAAAACTCAATAAAGTGATACACGAAGCCAATAACGATTATGTGATACACCATTATTTCTGGTATTCATGTTTTTAGCAAAGGTAAGTTAAGCAGTCCCAAACAAGCCCTGTAGCTAGATGCCGTCGAACATTCGGCCATGCCCATGACTGCCATCTAAATTCCATCTGAAATAACAGGTGCCCCCTTATCAGCTATTGATATTGCACGTATGTATCAGATTCCACATGATGTACATATAAGATGCATTGACCTTCTATCAATTAAACGATTAGAAAAATATCAAAGAATCGTTCAGTTTACTCTACTAGAATGAGTTTTTGCAGGGGTTGAATGTGCATTTTATTAATATCAGCGTTTTTACGTAGATTGAACACTCAACATGCGATATCCACTAGCCTGTTGTGGGCATATTTTACTCTGTATTTCATTACTGATATTGAGTACAGAAGAAAAGGTTTATTCAGTTATACTAATTCTGGAAAGTCTCGAGTCATCATGCACCAAATTAGCCTCATAGTTTAGTTTAGATTGATAGCCATTTAGATTCAAGAACCATTATTTATGTGTTTGCAGGTCAGGAGTACTTCTAAGAAAATAAAGAGGATGCTATCTGTAGCTTAAAGGTAACTTCACAAACCTTTTTACCTGATGTTCTTTTTTCGTTATTTTAAACACGGGCCATTTTGCAAATACAACGTCTGGTCTTTGCTTTCTAAAATTTGTGTAATGATTGATAAGAAAATCCAAATCCAAATCTCTATCCTAAATCCATCTACAAACCAAACGGACCCTTAGACAATATACCTTGTGGTGTGATTAAGCTAAACAAACTAGCATTGTCATGTGTTATTAGTCCATTCGTTTCAAAGCTGCAAATAGTCAACACTTTTTCATATCTCGGAAATGACTCATTGGTTTGATTATTAGTCCATTCGTTTCAAAGCTGCAAATAGTCAACACTTTGTTAGCATCATTTTGTGTAATACTTGATGCAATAATGATTACTGGAATTTCCTATGAGGTTTATGTTAATGTGCTAAATTTTGATTAAAAAAACTTGTGCCAGTACATGTATGCTGAATTTTGTTTATTCTGATAACGTGAACCTGCTTGTTAATTATGTAATCGGTTTTCAAAAGGGGTTTTGAACTTATTCGTCATAATCTGTGTTTGTGAAGGGTTTCAACCTACTTTGTGTTTATGCTTGCGCTTTAAAAGCAAATTAACAACAGTTTTGTAAAATCCAAAACAATTATATGCTATTATGTTGTGTTTCATTTTACTCAAAATGTCAAGTCTGATAAGATTGACAACTTCTGTAGTAACGAATGATCTGTAAATTGTATATATTCTGAGGGTTTGAAGATCTATTCTCGAATAAAGTTTGATAACCATTTGTATACAAATATGAGTTTGAATTTTGTTTATATATAGTGTTTCTGCATGTGTACACGTGGTAAAGTATTATGTGCTAATAGAGTACCATATGGTCATCGACTTAACATTTAACTTTCGGATGAATTTAACGGTGTTTTTGTTTTAGTACATAACTGATCATGTTATGTAGTGACTTGTATGTTTCCATAATCTATTTGTATTGAAGGTGTGCATAGTTAATTTCTGATTGAAAATTTTGTGTAAAGATATGTATGCTGAGTTTTGCTTAATTTTAAACATATTTCCAAGAACTACCGCTGACTCACTATTGACTCAATTAACACGTACTTTCGAGTGGGAAACGGAAAGGATTTTAATTATGTCGTGTTTGAGATTTGGTGCGAAAATGTTCAACTGACTCAATGTAAAAAGAACTAGATCTTGTTGCCAGGATCAAGCTTTGATACCACTGATATGCTCATGTTTTTTCTTATATCATTTTGGCCACAAATATTTATCAAAATCCTTTACTTATTTGATTCACTAACATTTTGAGTTCTACTGGCTGACTTTTGATGTGTTAAAGTGAACATGGATGCTTAAAATCCTTACTAGAAATATTGTTGGTATTTACGTTACCTATATCAATTCCCGACGAGGTAAGTTGGAATTTTAAAATTTTGATCAAACTTCAAGTAACATTATAATGTGTCACTTTTCCAGCAACATCCTTTTATCAACATGATAAACTATTTTTAAAGTCGTGACAAAAGTGAGATGGAAATAATGCAAATACAGAAATCATAAGAGACCAATGACATTATTGTCTATGATCATTTTGGTAAGCTTGAAAAGAGTAGCAAGAAGATAGGTGAAATGTGGTTGAAAAGAATGGGAAATGCATGCAAGTTAGAAGGTATACAATGGAATTAAACCCATAATTTCTCTACTTATTTATAAAGGCAATACTATGGATCTTCTAGCCCATAATAGCCTCAAAAGCATGGAACTTGATCACAAAGATGGTGATGCCCACAAGCTTGCCACAAAAAGGTTGTGCTTTTATCTACTAAGCTATTTTACCATGTTGTTATTTTCATTATCCAATGTGATGACCATATATATGTTTGTGTGTGACAAGGTTAATCAATAAAGTTGCGGTGGTGACGGGAGGATCAAGAGGAATAGGGGGTGCCACGGCGAAGTTACTGGCGGAACATGGGGCACATGTGATTATTGCTGATGTTTTAGATGAGTTAGGAACAAGTCTTGCTAACTCGATCAATGGTCTTTTTGTCCATTGTGATGTCTCAGTAGAGTCGGATGTTGAGGCTGCTATTCAGCTAGCTATAACTTGGAAAGGGAAACTTGATATATTGTTCAATAACGCGGGAATTGGTGGTACAATATTTTTTTTAATCTTTACATCATATACGGATCAGCTAGACAAGACAAGCATCGAGCATGCCAGATGGGTTGGGTAACGGGTCAAAAAGGCAAATTCATATCAAAATGGGTCAATTTTTCATAAATATTGGAAACAGAGACTTTAAATCATTTCATTGTCAATTTTTAGTAGTTTAGAAAATAACTATTATGGTACTCGTTATAAAGATCTAAATAGAGCGATTTCCTTGTAGATATCGGAGGAAGCATAACAACTCTTGATATGAAAAGGGTTTCCAAACTAGTTGAAGTTAACATAAACGGAGTTGTACACGGGATCAAGCACGCTGCACGTGCAATGATCTTAGGTGGCACAGGTGGTTCGATCATAAGCTCATCAAGCACAGCCGCAATCATGGGAGGACTTGGATCACACGCATATACATTAACCAAAGAAGCGATTCTTGGAGTAACAAGAAGCTCTTCATGTGAACTAGGCACATACGGGATCCGTGTAAATTGTGTGTTACCACATGCTGTGTTATCAGATATGTTAGTGGACGCATATCGTGGTTTCAAACAAGATGTTACAACCGAAGAGATACAACAAACAGTAAGTGAGAACGCGAGTTTATTAAGAGGGAGATGTGGTATGGTTGAAGATGTTGCGGAAGCTGTTTTGTTTTTGGCTAGTGAACAATCTGGATTTATAACCGGGCATAATCTTGTTATTGATGGAGGATATACTTCTTCTTCCATCAATATGACTTTCATTTATCGCGAGAAAAATCTTAATTGTATCATATATTCTAGCTACTATATAACAGAAGTCGAAATATGTTTAAAATTGAGTTCATTCTTTTATGTTTGATAAGAAATTTCAGGTGTTACAATCCGAATCTGTAGGTGTATTACACAAGTCTTGTTTTGGCTTATTTTGTAAAAATAAGCATACGGCGGAGCAATCGTCCCTCTTTGATGAAGGGAACTTTTGTTTCCAAGCTGCGATTGCTGCAACGATTATTGCTTTTGCTGCTGATTCTTCACTCTCTGCTCCCCACACGATCGATGCGACTGTGTTGTTGCTAAGCACATCCCATACCTGAAAAGATTTCACCAAGGTCAACTTAAGATATAACCCAAATTGATAAGTTCTTTTACAAATAAGATAGGATTTATCCGACTTACCCCGTCACTTGCAAGAACAAGAAACTGGTCACTGGGAGTCAATCGGTGATAGGAGACATCCGGAACGGCTATAATTCCATGGCTTTTGAGTACAAAATCACCAAAAGCACGAGACATGGCTAGGCCAGGCGAGTCATGATGTGGCAACCACACTCGGTCTATATGTGGCTCTTCTCTTAGTGCCATCACCCTACCATTTGATCTCCTAATTCGATCAGCTTCCGCTGTTCAAATTTATATCATCCATCAGTTCATATAAAAACATAAATATGGTTCCAAAGTTTAAAGACGCGCCTTTTTATTAATACTTACAAGGTACACTAGGTTTGAGATCAACGGTCAATTGCACCGGGGTAATTCCATTTTCAGCAATTGTTCCTAGGACTGCTCTTGAATCACCAAGATTAGCAATAACAAGATCTTCACCCTGTTGAACATAAACCAATAAGTTAATTATATGATCTTGAACTTACTTTCTAAGATTGAAATCATGACAAGATTGTGTAATTACGGTACCTGTCTGATGACGATAACAGCAGTTGTACCACTACAAGAACAATCTATATGTTCCATAAGCTTAATCTCTTTGTCCATGACTTTAAAGGCACTATAACATGCTTCTTTCCAAATATGGAAATCTTTCGATTCAAACTCATCTTGATCATTTAGGGTTTTATTACCCTTTGTCATGGTTGCATTTCTTTGGTTGATGATTAATGATGGTAACTTGTTTCTCACAAATTTACTCACTATTTGACCATTCCTTCCATGCCCATCAAAAACTCCACCAAATACTCCATTTTTCATTCCATAATCCTTCATCAAATATCAAAACTAGGGTTACAAAACTATGAAAAAAAAGGGTCTATAATCATAATTCATAAACTAGCTTAATGATAATAATCGAGGCGGAGACACAGGGGCAGCTAGCAAAAACTTAGATATGTGTTAGCCCGTATTGTGTAGTTATAGAATGGCCAAAGCCCGAAGTCTTACAACTACACAATACGGGCTAACAGTATGCAGTTTATAAAAATTATCAAAGTTTGCCCCGTCGGCAATAACTTTCTGGCTCCGCCTCAGATAAAAATACGAAAGAAGTAATAAAAGGTGGTAACAAAAAGTAAATAAATGAGAAACCTGGTAAATAATGGCAGCATCTTGATTGAAACCTTTAGAGCCTTGATGAGTATGAAGTGATCCAATTTTATGATCAGTAATAGTATCTTGATAATAAATAACATTTTCATGACCATAGTCTACATCATGAATCTCATGAGAAGATGCTTTGGATATGCAGATGCCCATTTTACAAGTTTTAATGTTTTATAAAACAAGCTCTTGTAAATATTCTCTTTTTATAGAAAACCAAATGGGCACTAGAGTTTATATATGATAAGTTATATGTATGCATACATCACATATGTATGTTTTAATAACATCCAAAAGTTTAAATGATCAAGCTGTCTAAATATTTTATTGGTTAAGTGATTCAACTTGGAGACTTTGAATATTTATAGAAATTAGAGTTAGTTTATTGTATTTGTTAATAGGTTTATATGAATTTACAAGACGCAACTTTATTAAACACCACAACTTGATGTCAAACATCAATTATGCAAGTTTAAGTATTTAATAATCATTAGAATATACTAGCTGACCACATCTTGCAAAAAGTCAGATTCAATGAGTCATTAGCTATGCATTATATATGTTGTATTTTGTAGGACATGATAAATTGCATTGTTAGCTTATAGGACATGGATTAGCCAAAATATATTTAGGTTTTGTTATATTGAGTTTTATTTTTAAATACCTATAATTTGGTTAAATAGTTTTGTATAACGTAGTTTTTTTGGAAAGTAGTCTCTGTAGCCTCGGGTTTACTCAAGGGCAGAAGTATGATTTGTTTACATTCTAACTTCCTCATACTTCGCTTATTTAAAACAAGACATCAAATTCGATATTCGCTTTTTAGGCTAGCTATATGAATACTATAAAGGTTTTTTAGGGCAAATATCAAAAAAGACTTATACTTTACACCCTTTCCTCTTCGCAGAATGAACAAAATTTTTGCTTCATGGGTAATATACTTTCAAATTCATCCTCTTTAGGGTATTTTCATGAACAGTTGGACAATTTGCCTCTATTAACCGTAAGAGGAAATGGAAAGTATGATACTTTTTTTAAAATAATAAATAATGTACTAGCCGACGGAAAACGTGTTTGGCTAAGAAACGGAATAAGAATTAACAAGGGTAACGATTTGTGACAGGAAACGAATGTATTTTGGCGGAATTTGATCGGTGACGATCAAACTCAATAGGTTTATGGGTTAAGATCTGGAATTGACCGCTTTGATACCAGGTTGATACACTCTTACGTGAATCAACGAGATTCAAATAAGAATTGAGCTCAAGAATTAGTTAATGGGATTTGTAATGGCTTCTTGACTTGTAGAAGTTTATTACAAGAGAGAATTACAAAATCAAACCGCTACAAATGTGAAATGAATTGTGTTATATACAAATGAAATGATGAAATGGTCAGAACGGCTTTTCCGCCTAAATGGTAAGGGTTAAAGCGCTTATTTGAACCCCACACGTGCCATGCACGCGTATACTTATTTAAACTCATGTCCTTTGCAAATGGAAGTGGCTAGTGGAACTAAATTATCTTAATAAGTAAATAGTGTAAACTTAAAACAAAATGTTTTATCATAGATTTAACACAATTATAAATCATTAAATAATTTATCTTAATACATATCCAAAATTTAACATAATAAAAACTAGTGAAATGATAAAAAAATTATACTTTCCATTTCCTCTTACGGGTAATAGGGCAAAATTGTCCAACTGCTCATGAAAATACCCTAAAGAAGATGAATTTGAAAGATATTACCCGCAGAAAAAAAAATTTGTTCATTCTCCGAAGAGGAAAGGCAAAAGATAATACTTTTTTTTGATATTTGCCCTTTTTTTTAAGGAAAATATAAGAATAAAATTGATAAGAAGGAATCAAAGCATGTTTAGTTTCGACAAAATAATCGAAAACAAATTCTTTGAGAAGAATATAAGTAATAAAGAATATTATTAAGATTTGAATAACATAAAAAGAGAAAGTTGACAACCCAAGATTCAATTGAAAGGGCATCTATCTTGCTTAGTTGTACTTGTATCATCAACGTAAGCTAGTTATCTTCTAGTTGACAACTTACTCGTTATTTGCCACCAATCACCACCTTTAAGTTATTTATTTAATCATAAAATATAAGTAATATCGAAGTCATGTTCTATTAATTCCTTAATTAATTAGTTGGATGAAACACAATCCGGCAAGTCGGCCAAGACAATAGGAAGATCATCCTTTGCCTTGGTTTGTGTTGGGGTTACAACAATGCCAGGCTAAAGATAATTAAATCGGATACTACAATGAATCGTGTAATTATTTTAAAACGAAAAACTATTCGAACTTATTTGCTTGGGTTATACGAATATCACTTTGAGATAATTCATAGTGTTTGTGTTTTTTATTTAGGTATAAATTTAAGAATCCTTTCGCTTACGAGTGTTTAGATTTTCGAGTTTTTTCCTATTTATATTTGTTTCTCTTACATAGAGAAGAAACTTATGAGAATTAATTGGCTAATTAATCTCCTCACAATATTCCTCTGTTATAGCACTAGCAGGGGCGGAACTACATAGTAATTAGGGGCGGTGCCCTCTATGGTTCGCCAAAAAATATCAAATTTTAGTGTAATTTTTTTTGTTTTAGGACCATTTTATTAAAGTGCACCCTCTTACAAAATCAAATTGCCCCCACCTTAAGATCAAATAATGTAAAAAACCTTAGATCTTTATTTTAATCTACAAAAATATCGTAGTTTTAGTGTAAATTTTTTATGACCTTTTATTAAAGACTTAAAGTACATCACTAATTATATCAAAAGTTTTTTGCCTCCGCCTTCTAAAATCACCGAGTCACGCATCGAAGACTAGTGGTTACACGCCCAATTAAATATGATCAATAAGTTGTAGATAAAGTTCATACCTCCAAACTCATTTACAAATATGAACTGAACCCTCAATTACACTAAAATTTCAATTTCAAATGATTTGGTTATTTAAACCTGTATGCAGTAAAAATAGAAAGCATGCAAAAATCGTGATATATTAAGTTGTTTGGAAGTAGATATATACAGAAAATATGATTTATTATAAACGAACAAACCAAGCCATATATACATGTTCCAACACCTTACACATAACCAGGGACGGAGATAGTAGAGGAGCAGGGAGTGTTTGGCCTCTTCCAACACGCTTACTGGTTTTGCTATTTATCTTATAAAATAAAACATATGTAAAAAGTGACTGGAGTGTAATTTAATGTTTATATTTGTCGTAGTCGCGTTGTTTTTTCTTTGGTTAATTTAATGCCTTGAACAGTTAAATGTCCTTACCATAAATTTAACTTGTGAAATAAGAAGACTAAATCATCAAAATGCATGAGACTACATGGTAAACATAAACCCATGGGGAAGTGTAGAGGCAATATACTTACTAGTCTATTTCATGAGTGATCATCACTATGTCATTTTATATAAAATCGTAACAAAACGTTCATACTTTCTCTCTCAAATAATACCGTCATTATGAAAGATACACTTATTTTGAGACAAACAAAAACAACAAGTTAAACATATGAACTAGGTAGATAGAACCTAATAGTTAAAGCTAGAGTACAAAATGAAAATGCTAAAACATTAGGTTCAAACCATGGCCCCTCATGCACTTTACAGAGCAATGACATTCCAAAGACGATGATCTGTTCAATCAAAATTGATTGATCCTTGCATGTGAATTATTGTATGATAATAATCAACTTTGGTCTTTTATGTACATAAAGTTCTTATACAAAAAGTGACGTCTTTAAATTAGAAAACAAGATATATCAAGTTCAATATCTGTTAGTTGCAACTTTGAAGTAGTCACGACAACCTTTAGGGCTTTGTCTGGTTTAAATCTGTGTAGTTGTGAGTTCAAACGTGATGGATTAGTTAGTCGGCCGAAAAATTAGAAACCATAATTATCCCGGATTAATAAAGAAGATATTAAGTGAAACTGATTTTTTTTTTTTTTTTTTTTTTTTTTTTAAGGGTAACAACTATAAAAATCATCGTACTTGTCCAAAATTATTCTACCGGTGTCGAGCAATTTTTTTTGCTTATACGGGTACTGAACTTTCAATTTCGGACTTATTAAGGTACTAAACTTTTAATTTCGGATTTTTTGAGATACTTTTGTGATACTTTTGCCCCTGAATTTTTAATAATTTGAAGGGTAAAAATGTTACAAAGTATCTCAAAAAGTCCGAAATTAAAATTTCAGTACCCATATAAGCAAAAAAATTTATTCAATACCCAAAAATGTATTTTTGTACAATATAATGATTATTAAAGTTTTTATCCCTTTTTATTAAAAGCGCGTTGCTTAAATGTGAAGGGAAAAAAAATGTTGCATAAACTTAAACATTAATCATACTTAGCTATCATTAAACATAACTAACCTTTATAAATTATAAGAGATATGTCATATTGAAAAATTTAAAAATTAATTAAGGTAAACATGAATTATGCAAGTTTAAGTATTTAATAATCATTAGAATATACTTACTGACCACATCTTGCACAAAGTCAGATTCAATGAGTCATTAGCTATGCATTATATATGTTGTATTTTATCAAACATGAAAACTGCATTATTAACTTATGGGACATGGATTAGCCAAAATATATTTAGGTTTTGTTATATTGAGTTTTATTTTTAAATACCTATAATTTGGTTAAATAGTTTTGTATAACGTAGTTTTTTGGAAAGTAGTCTCAGATCCTCGGTTTACTCACGGGTAGGGTATGATCTGTTTAAATTCTAACTTCGTCATACTTTGTTTATTTAATTAAAACAAGACATCAAATTCGATATTCAGTTTTAGGCTAGCTATATGAATATTATAAAAGGTTGTTTTATTTTAAGGAAAATATAAGAATAAAATTGATAAGAAGGAATCAAAGCATGTTTAGTTTCGACAAAATAATCGAAAACAAATTCTTTGAGAAGAATATAAGTAATAAAGAATATTATTAAGATTTGAATAACATAAAAAGAGAAAGTTGACAACCCAAGATTCAATTGAAAGGGCATCTATCTTGCTTAGTTGTACTTGTATCATCAACGTAAGCTAGTTATCTTCTAGTTGACAACTTACTCGTTATTTGCCACCAATCACCACCTTTAAGTTATTTATTTAATCATAAAATATAAGTAATATCGAAGTCATGTTCTATTAATTCCTTAATTAATTAGTTGGATGAAACACAATCCGGCAAGTCGGCCAAGACAATAGGAAGATCATCCTTTACCTTGGTTTGTGTTGGGGTTACAACAATGCCAGGCTAAAGATAATTAAATCGGATACTACAATGAATCGTGTAATTATTTTAAAACGAAAAACTATTCGAACTTATTTGCTTGGGTTATACGAATATCACTTTGAGATAATTCATAGTGTTTGTGTTTTTTATTTAGGTATAAATTTAAGAATCCTTTCGCTTACGAGTGTTTAGATTTTCGAGTTTTTTCCCATATATATATGTTTCTCTTACATAGAGAAGAAGAAACTTATTCAATGGAATTATAAGAATTAATTGGCTAATTAGTATCCTCCAATGTTCTTTTATTATAGCACTAGTAGTTACACAACCAATTAAATATGATCATTAAGCCGCAGTTAAAGTTGTCCTTGAATAAAGCTTGATCACTGAACGAGCTTGCTACCTGAGTATACTCATTCATGAGTTCTCTCACTGTTTAGCTTTCTCACTGAAGGGTTAACCCTCTAATGAGACTAATCCCTGATGAGTACGTTCAAAGTCTACTCACTGAACTCATAAGCCTGATGAGGTCGTTAAGAGTCAACTCACTGAAGAATTTAACTCGCTGAACTTATCAGCTACATGATTTCTACAACATCACGTACTATTTGAGTCAAGGAGGTTCAATGACTTAATGACTATACACTCCGTACCTCAAAACTCATCTCCAAATATGAATTGAACCCTTAATTGCACTAAATTTCAATTTCTAACAATTTGAGTATGCAGTAAAAATAGAAAGCATGCAAAAATCATGATATATTAAGTTGTTTGAAAGTAGGTATATCTATAAAGCATTTATATCATTTTCTTTAATCCTTAAACTTGAAAACTTAAAAAACTATCTTAGAAACAAATATAATCCTTGAACTTGAAAACTTAAAAACTATCTTAGGAAAAAATAGCATACACACGATTTGAATTTCTTAAATTTTTTTAGTAACTATTATAGGAAAGAATAGAATCATTTATGATAGTTGAAATTTATTTTTGTGAGCAACCGGTAACCTGTTATGTTCAATACACTGTATCCTTAGACATTTATATTGTACATAGATAATACAAATGCTACAATTATAAATGTTTGTCGCTATAAAATTCAGTTGTTATGCACGAGTACTTGTCTAGTAAAAAAAAGATGATTTATTATCGACGTACAAACCAAACCACATACATATACATGTTCCAACACCTTAGACATAACTGGATCACGTTTAACATATTACTGAAAAACTGACTGGAGTGTAATTTAATGTTTATATTTGTCTTAGGTGGTGTTTGATAATGACTTAAAGAGTCTTAATTCTAAAATAGGTAAGTTAATTAAGTCACTAATCGATTGTTTGTTTGGTGCTTAATTTAAATGGATGACTTCCTAGAAAAAGCCATGAAAGTGAGGGTCTCCATATTAAGTCATCATTTTTATCATACTTTTACATATTTACCCTTCCACTACTTAACATTTAATCAACACTTATTTCAAATAAAAGGGTATAACAATAATTTTTAAATTCGACATTTTATTCAAAGACACAAAACAAACAACTATTTATTCATCTACAAACAGACAAAGATATATCCGTATGCATACTTTAATTTAACATGACTTAATATAAAAAGTAAACAAACAGACCCTTAGTCGTGTTCTTTGTTCTTGGTTAATTTAATGCCTTGAACAGTTAAATGTCCTTACCATAATTTAATTAACTTGTGGAATAAGAAGACTAAATCATCAAAATGCATGAGATCGACTATATGGTGAACCCATGGGGAAGTGTAGAGGCAATATAATTACTAGTCTATTTCATGTGTGATCATCACTATGTCATCTTATATAAAATCGTAACAAAACGTTCATACCTTCTGTCTCAAATAATACCGTCATTATAAAAAGATACACTTATTTTGAGACAAACAAAAAACAAGGAAGTTAAACATATGGAACCTAAGCTAGAGAACAAAATGAAAATGCTAAAATATTAGGTTCAACCATGGACCCTCATGCACTTTACAGAACAATGACATTCCAAAGACGATGATCTGTTCAATCAAAATTGATTGATCCTTGCATGTGAATTATTGTATGATAATAATCAACTTTAGTCTTTTATGTACATAAAGTTCTTTAGACATACAAAAAGTAACGTCTTTAAATAAGAAAACAAGATACTAAGTTCAATATCTTAGTTGTAATCTTGAAATAATCACGTCAACCTTTAGGGTTTTGTCTGGTTTAAATTTGTGTAGGTGTAAGTTCAAACGCGATGGATTAGTTAGTCGGGCCGAAAAGTTAGAAACCATAGTTATCCCCGATTAATAAAAGAAGATATTAAGTGAAACTGAAAATCCTTTTTATTTTATTATTATTATTATTTTTATTTATTATTATTATTATTTTTAAGGTAACAACTTTAAAAATCATCACACTTGTCAAAAATTATTTTACTGGGTATCGAACAATTTTTTTTTTGCTTATACGGGTACTGAACTTTCAATTCCGGACTTATTAAGGTACTAAACTTTCAATTTCGGTTTTTTTGAGATACTTTTGCCCTCGGATTTTAATAATAATTTGAAAGACAAAATGTTAAAAGAACTCAAAAAGTCAAAATTAAAAGTTCAAGACCATATAAGAAAAAAATTTGTTCAACACCCAAAATGTATTTTTGTACAAGTATAATGATTATTAAAGTTTTTATCCCTTTTATTAAAGCGCTGCTGCTTAAATGTGAAGGGAAAAAAATGTTGCATAAACTTAAACATTAATCATACTTAGCTATCATTAAACATAACTAACCTTTATAAATTATAAGAGATATGTCATATTGAAAAATTTAAAAATTAATTAAGGTAAACTCGTGGTAGAGGTACAAGAACTTTAGGTTTACGTGAAAGGCCAAATTAATGTGTCAACAAAATATATTTCATGCATCTTTGAATGTACTTTCATGGCTAGAAATTAATATTACGTCATTCAACTTATTTAATTGTGGTTGTTATTATGGTTTAAGGACAACTTCTATTACTACGTCATTTGTCTCTCAAATGACTTTGCGCGACGAACACGAAATGAAGAACAAGATTAACTGATCAGCTGGGTACAAGGTGTCGATCTGCGTACATTATTGATCGATCTTACGTGTTTTGGAAATGGTTCCTTCTACCTTATAATGTCAAAATGAACGAGTTTAATTAGAAGGATCGTGTTATGAATATGTTAATGCCTTATAGAGTATTATTATTGTTAGAAACCTTATATTGACACATCTGTTGTACGAAAGATGATCATGCACAAGATTCAGAATAATATTTTTCAGTTCTCAAACTTTATATATCATGCAAATGGGCCAACTGGTTATGTCATAACACTACATTTGAATTTCATTATTTTGACATTTGTAAATAGTGAATCGTTGTTTTTAGACGCACAGTGACGGACCCAAAACTAAGAGTCGACCGAAAATCTGTGTAACCTAGCTTTGGATGAAAGGGCGGTAGTATAACATTGAGGATGCAGGCAAGGTTGATAAGAATTACTAAAACTTTTTCTTATACCACATGATAAAGATAGTTAAATTCTTTTTAATGTAAAGAAACGAATACAACATAAGGCAAGTAGTGAATGGTTGTCTTAGTTATGAGCTTGAGAATTTTTCTTCCAAAAGATTGTTTCACAAATTATAGCTCAAAAGGTGAATCTTTTCGAATCAGTTCTACAGTGAAGGACAGGGGCCCACCACATTGAGTCAAACACACCCTCTTGCTCTCATTGAATTTTCATTTTCTGGCTCTCATTGCAAAAACTTACTGTATTGTTCTCGTCTGGTAGGGGTGTCCCATCAGTTTAGGGTTTGTTGGATAATTGTTGGTGGGTTCGCATCTGCTCTCCCAAACTACCAGATTTCGAAGGTTGTCTAGGGGTATATCGAGATAGTGACTTTGGCTGTTTGTGGTTACGCTTCTTTACGCAGTTTGTAGGGTTCCTTTACGCTGCGTTTTTGGCCCCATTTGCTGTTTTAGTTGCTGGTTTTGGTATTGGTCTCGTACTTGTTACTTCCCCTTATACAGGTTCGTTGTTTGGTTGGATTTGGGTACACTTTGCGTTGGTTGGTTGGTTGTTTTCTGGTGTGGTCACTTGCTCCCGGTAACGTTTGGTTGCATGGTTGCTACTACTGTTGGATTTCCTTGGATATTTGTTTTGGTATTTCTTTGCTTGAGGCTTTGTTGCAAGAGGTTGTTGTTTTGTCTTGTTCTCATGCCTGCTGTTAGATTTCATTGCCCCTTTGCTGGTCTTAATGGATGTCGTGATGGTGGTGGTAATGGTCTGACTAAAACCTCTTTGATCACACATCTTCGTGATCGGCATTTTAGCGTTGAGGCTCAAACTACTATCAGGCAATCTCTTTTGACGGATTTGGCTATTTTTGAAAGGGCTGAGGTTACTCTTAAGCGTATGGGTTTGTGGTTGTGTGGTGGTTGTTTCAAAACGCATACTTTCCGGGCTAAGTGTCGTCATGGTGCGGGTTCTGATTTTGTGTCTCCTCCTGATTGTGGCGATGGTGTTGTTCGGTTTGTGCTATATGATCACCCTAAACCACAGGTTCCTTCTCATGTAGCCCTTGTTGAGGATTCGGTTTTGGACGTGCTTGGTGGTTTTGACTTACCCCTTCTTGATACTTTATTCGCTAGGGGTTTGCGGATCGTCAAACCTATCCTCCCAAATGTCGGTTGGAGTTCTCGTGCCTTGAAAAGAGCTCTTGATAAGGTGATATGCACGCCGATGACATTTCTTGTTGGGTTAGTTTATTTGTCCCGCCGCTTTGTCTACTTAAAACCTTTTGCCCGAGGAGTAGTCAAGAGAGTAGGTCGGTCACTAAGCGCCAACGCCAGGAAGAGTATATTGTTAATGCTATTCATGCATGGGCTCTCCCGTGGTAGTTTGCGTGTTGTGCGTGAGGTTTTAGCCGAACCTCCTCCGTCATGGTCTACTATTGATGATGATAGCTTGGATTTGGGTGATCGTAATGTCAAGCAATGTAAGAGGAAGATTTTGATGGTCATTATATCCGCTGCGGTCGAGTTCTTCGTCTTCGGTATTGCACCTTATGATGTTTCTACTCTTGAAGACTTAAAAGCTAAGCACCCTTTCACCGCTTCCTCTCTCTTTCGATACACCTATTGATCATCATCACCTTACCGCATCCCTTCTACCGTTCTTGACATGATCAAGAGTTTCCGCGTGGTACTTCGTGGGCGAGATGGGTTGCGTGCCCAACACCTTTGGATTGTTTGAGTGGTGCAATGGCTATTTCGACGAGTTGATCGCTTCTATTACCCAAGTGGTGAACCTCTTTCTTGTCGTTAATCGTCCGAGGGAATTGGGTGAGTATATTGCTAGTGCTCCTCTTACACCCTTAGTCAAACCAGAGGGGGTATCCGTCCTATTGTCGCTGGGACCGTTTGGAGGCGCTTAGTTTCCAAGGTTTGTGCTTCGTGATTGGTCACTCTTCGATGCTTATTTCGATGATTTACAACTTGGTGTTGGGGTGTCGGGGAGGTGAAGCTATTCTTCATGCGTCAGTGAACCGCTTGGTCGAGGACCGTGGGTGTGATGTTGGTCCGTCCATGTTGTTGGTTGATTTTAAAACGCTTTCGACATGGTGGACCGGGTCATTATGTTACGTGAGGTTCTACCGCATTTCCGGCTATTTCACAGTGGGTGGAATTTCATTACTCTAGTCCTGCTAGATTATATTATGGTGAGCATACTCTTTGGTCTCATCAAGGTGTGCAGCAAGGTGATCCGCTTGGGCCTCTTCTTTTCGCTTTAGTTTTACATCCCTTGGCATGTAAGATTAGAGATTCTTTTGACCTTTCTTTTCAAGCTTGGTATTTGGATGATGGCACTATTATTGGTGATACCTTGGTTGTGGGTAAGGTTTTAGAGTTGATTATGGCGGACGGACCTTGTCGTGGCTTACACCTCAATGTTGATAAACCAAGTTTTTGCCACAATAGGACCCCGAAGCGTATGATGGTGTTTTTCCCCAATATTTCTCGCCTCACATGGTGTTAAATTATTGGGTGGACTGTTAGTGTGGATTTTGAGTTTGGTAGTAAGTTGGTCCGATAAGGGTTGCTAAAACTATTGAACTTATGGAGGCGGTTGCCAAACTTAATGACCCTCAATGCGAGTTGTTGTTACTCCGTGCTTGTGCTCGCTTTATTTTCTATGCGCACATGTTCTCCTCGGGTCTTTGAGTGTGCTCGTGTTTCTTTTGATCTGGCACCGCTTTTCTTTGAGCGTATTGTCACCGCTCGACTGGTTTTGGCGACGTGGCGGGAGACTCGCCACCTTACCTTTTGCTTTGGGGACTTGGTTTATATTCGCAGTGATGTCTTGAACTATGCTTTCCTTGCTTCTAGACTTGAATCACCGCCTCTGACTAAGCTTCTTCATGGTTCGGGTATTGTAACCGGCCGGTCCCTCTTTGATGATGCTCTATGTACTTTCAATGTGAATATGGATATTGACCTTTTGAGTAACCCTAGCGAAGTCGCGCCCCAAACTTATGAAGAAATTGGCGGATATATATTTCGGTCGGGTTTCCCAAACTGTTGAATCTACTTTCCATCTTTCCCCGACAGATGGCGTTATGGAGTTCTTTAAAGGAGGATCACACCTCGGATTGGCTTAGGTGGCTCCGATATC
Organism: Chrysanthemum lavandulifolium; assembly: GCA_022545495.1. Taxonomy (NCBI): domain Eukaryota; kingdom Viridiplantae; phylum Streptophyta; class Magnoliopsida; order Asterales; family Asteraceae; genus Chrysanthemum; species Chrysanthemum lavandulifolium. The sequence goes on from CM040240.1 coordinate 286,934,010, forward strand.
CGGACCGGACAAACTATGAATGCCGTGGCTTATCGTTGTGTCTTGTGTTATCGTTTGGGAGTTCCTCTTTTCAACGCTCGTGCACCGTGTTGATTGATTTTATACCGCATAGCGATCGCTGATGCCGCCACAACAGAACGGGTCAAGCACGATGCTAAATGCGCGGATATTGGATATGGGTTTCTCCCCTTCTTTTTCTTCCTTTGGAGAACTCGAGAAATACGCAACACCTTACTTAAGCGTATTCGAGGATTCTCTATGACCCAAGACATTGGAGCGCGTCAGCAGCTCATATCTTTAATAGGATTGGTTTTACCATTGCTAGAGGTGTGGGGGCTCAGTTGGTTTGAGGCTCCCACTAATTTTTGTAATCCTATGAGTTTTAATAAAAGTGTGATTTATTATTAAAAAATAAAATAAAAATAATAATAATAATAATAATAATAATAATAATAATAATAATAATAATAATAATAATAATAATAATAATAATAATAATAATAATAATAATAATTTTTTTATGATAAACATATCAATTCCATGGAATTGTAAACATTCCTCACACTTTGCTATGGAATGTTGAATTACATAAATGAGATTTTAAAAGATTTCATTCAATTCCATTTCCAACCAAACACGTTAAGGAATTGGATTCAGATTCTAATTCCTTGAATCGCTAACCAAACTTGTTATGGAATCGAATCGATTCCAATTCCATCGTAATCCCGCAGATTCGCGAACCAAACAGGCCTAATGTTGACACTTTTGTCTTTATATGAGTAGTAGTACACCATTTTACCCTTTCAAATTACATAAATGATCCATATGAGTTTGAGAAAATTGCATCCACCATCTCTAGGCTAAATTACATAAATTGTCCCTGTCATTTGGAGAAAATTGCATCCACCATCCCTATTTTTTTCCAAATTTTTTCCGCTTTTTTTTCAAAATTCTTTTCAAATCTTTTTCTTCGTAATTTCTTTTGTCGAACTTTTTTTTTTTTTTTTTTTGTCGAATATTTTTAATTTTTTTTCGTGACATGTGAAAAAATGTGAATTTTTTAATATTTTCTATAAAAATTTCGATAAAATTTTTTCACTAGTGACCTAAAAAAAATTCACATGTGATGAAAAAATTTCAACAAAAAAGTTGAAAAAAGTAGGCACTATGGATGCAATTTCAAAAATCCATGAGTAAAATGGTCATTACATAATGTTTTTTTTGTCTTTACTACTCATATAAAGATAAAATGTCAATATTAGTTTTAACAAAATATTTTTTAGTTCACTATTCTAAATATGATTTTTTGACAACTATGATGTTTTTTTTTAAAAATTATCCCTATATATTTAGAGTCTCAAAATTTAATTCCAACAAAAGTTGTGCAAGTACACTTTTATGTTTTAATCTTAAGATAAATCATCAAAATACTAGGTATTTAGTCCCAATAGTTCGTTTAATAGATGTTTAACCATCGTATTTAGTTATCGTATAAGATTTTGCACAGGCCTATGTTTGCTCATCTATGACACCGCCTATCAACTTTCGATCTTTTATGACCAATTTAATGTAACAAGGAGAATGTGATCACCAAAAAAAATATCCCATAAAAATCATTGAGTGAAAATATCACACACACAAGCCTCCTCAAACAAAACTGGTCTTATTTTCAATCGAGTCCTTGCAAACTACACATGTTAGACGCGTCTTGCATGAGTTGTGTAGCAAGGCAAGCTACGTTCTTGGTTGCCAATTGGGACGAAAACGCGTCCAGTTTATACCCATTACGACTGATCTTATCCAATTACTTTTTATTTTTTCTACTTTGCAAAACTAATACATAAAGCATACACATCCCCAAGCAAACCTCAAACCTCATTTAAACCCTCACTTTTAAGATTAAGCTCTCCAAACATAATTCCACCATCCACTTTCAAAAATTTTGCATCTAACAAAGAATAAAATTTGTCTAAATAATCTTTTTCTTTACGCGTATTAACCACACACTCTTTTCCTCAAAAGTATGAAACAAAAACCAAATATCGTCACAAAATAGCAAAAATTACCGCCCTTTTGAACGGATAAAGTACTATTATGTAAAATACTTTATCATATTTAACCTTTTAACTATAAAACGAAATTAGCTAGCATAAAATGTAGTATTTGTTTAGTTTAAAAATTAAGTAACTATAATATACTTGTACTTATTAAAACTCTACACTCAAGAAACACTGCTCGTCAAAAGATTTATTGTCACAAAAACATACAAATGTACAACATTCATCGCCAAACAAATTTAGTTATATATTTACCGTTGTTGCATTGTGTGAATACCTTACTATTTAGACTCGTTATTACTAGTTAAAGTTTTACTTGTCAGACTAAAAGCATAAACAAACTATACATCTCTTATTGCGCTAATATCTTCTTCATCGTGATGTTATAATGTCAGAAATTTTGAACTATTCATCATGCCTCAAAATGCCTAGTCACAAAACATAATAGTTAGAAAACTCATGATTAAAAAATAAAGTCAACTGTAGATGATAACGCAATCCTTATGGGTTTTTAGTGTTTTATATATGGGTTTTTTTAACTCTTTTTTTAAATGACCAAACATATTTAAGATATCATAACTTGCATAAGACGCTTTACATCGGTCGGTTTTCACTCGAAAAAGACATTTTGATGATTCACATAAAACCGACATTACGCAGGCAACCGATGTTCAAATCGTAAGATCCCGCAGACAAAGTATCGAATGCGTAATAGTTAGAAAACTCATGATTAAAAATAAAGTCAACTTATAGAATAACCTTTATATATATATATGCGTTGAAAAATTTCCAATAATTGAGGGATGAATTATATTGTTTCACAACTAAGACGACTATCGTGTTTACCTAGCTAGTGCGTGGTAACCAAACCATATAGATAAGAGCATTGACCACTTATCATGCATCAAACACCATCCTTATCTCTTTGTGTGCACCTAATCGATTTAAGTTTTATATACATGTTTGAATGCTTTGGGATAAGTATATTTATCTTGTTAATATAGTAACTTGGCCTTTGTAGCAGGGACGGAACCAGGACGCGATGTGATCAGGTGCATTTGGAATAAACTAAACAATAATGCAAACACAATGTTTATGGATCGGGTGCGTTTAAGGAAATCGATGTTTTTAACAAAATTAACACTACGACACAAATATCCATAGGTGTCCCGGGATACCCCCTGGTTCCGTCCCTGCTTTGTAGTTGCACTGGTTAAATAAGGGTGGCCAATGTACAAGCAAATACACTAACTTTGAGTAGGGCCGAGCACAATGGATCACAGACCAAATCGAATCGAATGAATAAACCAACCTGAACCGGACCAAACATATTTATGTTTGGTTCTTGGTCCTCCTATTTTCTTATATCTGCTCCTTGACCAGGTCTAACTCGGTCTGGTTTTACACAAAACCGGCTAACATGCTTTGTTGGACCGGCCTAGAGCATCGAGTCTGATGATTTGACCAACTCGGATCATTTTAACTAAACATTTTAAGTTGGTACTTGAAATTATGTTGATTCGTGTTTGGATAACTAAATTCAATGAATAATGAACATGGTCCTAAAAGGTGCGTAAAGGCCTCGCAAAGGCATAAGGCTTGGTCATTCAGCCACACCACGCCTTATGTCACGTTTTTCTGTAAACTCGACATATATAAAATATGATATAAATATATAAATATTTTCATATGTTGTGCGCTTTATGTCACGCGTTATAAGCACAAAAATTCGCTTTATCCGCTAGAGTGTGAGGTTTGGTTATGTCGTCACACGCCACACCATCTATAATCAATAATGAATATGAAATTTATCATATCGGACCAAAAGAAAAACCAAATGAATAGTTGCTTGAGTACTCACCTAATGGGCTGGGCTTGTATCATTTTCATAATCACTTTGTAAATTTACTATGGATACGTTCATGAAGCCCATGTAAACATGTAATAATAACTAACATAACCTAAATGTAAACATGTTCATGAGAACTACTCATATTACTATGTTTTCTTGCAAAGAACCCCATGATAGATGTTATAAGAATTCACAAACATGTGACAAACAAGATGATATAATCAAGTTTACCATGATCCGGATCGGTTCCACTTCTGCTGTGGATTCACTTCTAATGATGCACAACTTATCATGTGTATGACAAGAGCGTTTAAACAACTCACATCATGCATTGTAATTGAGTTTTCTTAAATCAAGATGAACGCAGCATCGAAAGATTTTATGCTGAGACAACCACAACAACACTCAATCCAAAATGCTTTAAACTAAAAGGGCGGTTAAAACTTATGAGTAACCATGTTTTTGACGTGTTGACGAAGTACAACTAATAAAAAATTGTGAGCAAATAACATTCTTTTCGTAGTTCATCTTTTGAAGATGGCTCTGTTGCATGTTTTCTAGGCATGGTAAATGTTTGCAACTTTTTCAAATCTGTTTTTTCATCGAAGGAATTTGTGCCGATGCCACGGATTGAAGACAGCTTATTGGGATGCAGAAAATATCTGGACTAAAAACTCTTCATCTGGACTTTTGAGGTTGTAAGCGAAAAACTTATAATTTTCACCGCCGCCACGTTTCTTATTAAAATGTCCCGTCTTTATTCCAACACCCCAAAACCTCTATCCAGCGCTAGAATGATCAAATTGTTTTACGTCAAATTGACAGTGTGGCACCCATTCTCTTTGCTACATCGAACCATATTGCGCAATTTACAGAAGCTATAAGGATAACCAATGCAAACAGCCATTAGCAAATATGGCTTCCCCACATATTGGATATGACGGGACTTGGGGTATTTCTCGCCATGAGTTTGTGCCAATTACATGCACCAGTGTGCATGCTGGTGCAGAATCTTTGTGCACAACACAAACCATATTCAAAGTGTTGGTGGAAGAATTAAAACCAAGCCCAGATCCTTTCCAAATACTTGCACCAGACGCTTCAAAATCAAGATCAAAACGCAAAGGAAAAGGTGGAAGCTCGTAACACTCTTTCCTTAGAGGATGGATCAACGTGGTTACTAATTCATCATCCTGATCTTGTGACAAACACATCAGCCCATTGAAAGAACCTAGGACATCAATGTGTTGATATGAAGATTCAGAGAGGTTTCTTGAGCAAAACTCCAAAACGGGCCCTCTTTCAACTTCAAGACATAATCATGAGTAGTTCCAGTTTGTATTGATTCAAAGACATGGAAACATAGGCTTTGGGTTATTCTCTGATCATGAGAAAGATGTCGATGGTATAAGATGGGTGTGGGTTCTTCTACACCTCGTTTGTCATGAATGATCATTAGGTAAGGATCATCAATGTAGTTACACCATACTTTTGATACACACCGGGATCGAGCCAAACATATACTTAGAAGATGTTGAATACATCCGTGACGATATTGTCCAATATAATGGAGTAATAAAACTATGATTATGGTGGTGATATTTATAGGAAAAAGAAAAGAGCAGAACTTATAGATGGATATTGTCAAATTGTATCCTGATTTTTCCTGTATGCTGATATTTCTTTGTGTTACTGTCACATTATAGGTATAAGGAATTTCCTTGAGAGTTTCATTTCCATCGATTATCCTCTATGCAATAGCGTCAAAGATTTTATAAGGTATACCGTCCGACATCAATCCTCTATTCATTATTGTGTTTGTATAAGGCGACCGATGCACAAGCAGCTGTGCTAACTCTTAGTATTAGTTGAGATGTGATCAAACATTAACAACAAGTGCATCTGAATACTAATAATTTTTTAGTCGGTACTTCAATTTAAGCTGATTTGTGTTCAGATAACTAAACATGATGAATATGAGAGCTTCACTTATCGTGTATTTTGTCCTAAGAGTTATGTTGCTAGATGAACATACAGTAACACATGTGCATCAAACAATTTCATAAGATTTGCGTAACATAAACCATATAGTATCTTTAACACATGTGAAACTAAAGATCCTGAAAGGGTCCAATACCCAAAAGCTATGTAACCTTCTTCTTACCAGCCACACGGTGCGGGTCCTTTCTTCTCAGCATCAGTTTTTTCAAGCTTGCCTTCTTATTCTATCCTATTAACACCCACTACATTGTGTATGGAGGCACAGAAATCGCCCATAGGACGGACAAACTCAAACAGCCTGGCAGACAAGTCAACGTCAATGATTGCAGCATCGACGGTCTAAAGAAAGAATATACTATGAAGATGGTATGGCATTGCAAAACCTCAAACTATGGCAACATTAACAATAATGCAACGGAAAACAGCTTGTCCAGCATATACAAATATAATTTTGTATGTAAGACTTTATGCCAATGGTTTTCTTCATCGCTTTATCATTGACCCCCTAAATTAACAGGAAATTTAAAATTTCTACACATTTACTTATGACGGGTCGACTTAGGCTGTCTGAACAACAAACATGGCATGCATCGGTTCAAATTCTTATCTAGCTTATTCATTTGTCATCTATGTGGGGTTTATCCGTGTTTGAAAAAAACCATCCTCAGCGAAAACTGAACTTATTATATATACAGAAAATGTTTGTTTCACTCGAATTTGGATTGCCAAAAAGTTAGTTTCAGCTCGTTTACTCCTAATTGGGTAGATTTTGTTTGAGTTTTTTAGTTGATGTGTCGACTAAAACAACTAAAAAATAATAATAACAGCTTTAAATTAAAAGGGCCGGTTAAAACTTATAAGTTACCATGTTTTTGACGTGTTGACGAACAACTACGAATCTGAAACAAAAACGATAAAAGTAAAACTAATCTGGAAAAAACAATAAAAGTAAACCTAATCTTACCTAATTATAAGATAGTAAATGTTGGCAACTTTTTTCAAATCTGTTTTCTTCATCGGAAGGAATTTGCGCCAATGCCATGGATGGAAAACAGCTTATTGGGATGCATAAAAATATTTGAACTAAAACACCCATGACCAACAATGTTGGTTTTATGTAGAACACCGCTTTTGAGGTTGTAAACGAAGAGCTTATGCTTTCCATCGCCTTCGCTGCTTATTAACATGTCCTTCTTTATTCCAACACCCCAAAACCTGTATGTAGCTATAAGGGAAGTGTTTTATGTAAAATCGACAGTGTGGCATCCAATATTGTTTCTGCTTCAATACCCAAACCTCCAATTTCTCTTGTAACACATATCCAACTTCACCATTGAGATCAACCAAGTGATCACTACCCCAAACCCAAAATAAATCAGACATTGATTTGGGGGGATTAATGAGCCCAAATTCCTCTTTGTTTACATCAAACCATATTACCCCTCTTCCACGATCTTCGTCAATAGGACTAACCAACCAATGCAAACAACCATTAGCAAAAATGGCTTCTCTTTCTATTGGATAAGACGGGACTTGGGGTATTTCTCGCCATGAGTTTGTGCCAAATACATGCACCATTGTGCGTAGTTTTGGCCTATCACAGTTATTAAATGGTTCACGCTCTCTAAAAACACACACCATCTTCAAAGTGTTGGTGGAAGCATCAAAGCCAAGCCCACGCGACGATCGGGTTGTCCTGAAGTCAGACCAATACAGAAAATGAGGTACAAGTGGAAGCTCGTAACACTCTTTCCTTAAAGGGTCGACAGCAACAAAGGCCGTTACTACCAAATTGTCCTCTTTTGATAAACACAACACCCCATTGCAAAAACCTATAACTCGAATTTGTTTCATGTACAAAAACTCCAAAAACGGTCCATCTTTCGGCTTCAAGACATAATCATGAGTACCTCCAGTTTGTGTTGATTCGACGACATGGAAACATAGGCTGCAGGTTTTTCTATCACCAAGAAGATGTGTATGGTACAAGATGGGCGTTGGTTCTTCTACAACTCGTTTGTCATGAATGGTCGTTAGGTAAGGATCATCAATATAGTTACACCATACTTTTGATACACACCGGGATCGAGCCAAACATTTAACGGGTACTCTTATGAAGATGTCGAACATGATGTTTGTAGGTAATACATCCATGACGGAACTGTACGTTTAATAATAAAAATTTATGATTAGGGTCGTGATCATAAAGCTTTTAGATAATATATAGGTTATGGCGAGGCTTACGGTACATTAGTTTAGTGATATCTTACAGAGTAATTAGTTATCATATCATTAAACCTAATGGACTCTAAGTAGACTCGGCCTTAACCTTTTTTTTAAAACATTTTGGGCCTTAACCTATCATCTAATGTTAACCTACTTTTCCTAAATTGATGAGCCCAATTTTAAGAAAGACATATACATAGAAATTTAACTTTTTCTTTTCAAAAAGCATGACATATCCATCTAGTCATCCTCTAGATAATAGAAACTATTCATAAGATGGGAAGTTCTATATATGGGAATGTCAAAGATTAATCCAAAATTTCTTTAATAGCTCGGAATGAACAAAGATGAGTGATGAGCGACAAAGGTACATCATCTTTCCTTAACTTTATATTAGGGGTGAGAAAAAAAACCGAAATGACCGACTAAACCGAAAACCAAAACCGAACCGAACAAAAAATAACCGAACCGAACTAATAACCGAACCGAATTTGCTAAAACCGAATCAAACCGAATTACTAATTCAGTTCTCAGGTTGGATATGGGTTTGACAATATGAACCGAAACCGAATTATATAAATATATATATATATAATTTTATATATTTATATATATATATTTATTTTTTATATTTTTATATATATAAATACTATTAAAGTGTTATCTAAATATAAAAAATACTTCTTATGCTTGATTTTTTTTTTTTTTGGCTAAATATCTATGTAATTATTACTTTTTAAAAATAAATAGTGAAATTTGGGTTAACTCGAAACCAAACCAATTCAAATTGGTTTTGTTCGTTAAGTTGAATTCTAGTTTGGTTCGGTTCGGTTTTGAGTTGACCAAATTTTTTAACCGAACTAACCGAACCGAACAACCCGATAATCGAACCGTCAACACCCCTACTTTATATATATGAAGAATTCGGACCAACCCAATTAACTTTCTCAAGAAAAGATAGAAAAAAAATGAACAAGGACCAATGCCAGTGACTACGGTAGATTATTCGGAATCAATCCAGATAAATCATAGGAAAGAGCATAATACATATCTTGCTAAATTCTCATGGCAAAAAAATTAGAATTATCAAAGCATTAACGAAAACTTCAAAACGAGAACGTTCAGTGCACTTTTAAAATTTTAGAGACTAAATCTGCAATTTAACCGTACCACAAGCACCAAAAATGCTTTTAACTCTTATCAATATTAATAAGTAACATGACAAAAAATTACATAAATATTAGTAAATAAGTGTAATTATTAAATTTTTGTATAAGCTAATCACTCTTCAAATAAATCATAAAGTTTGAGCTTATCAAAACCATCTTATATAAACCCACTTATATAAGTTTAGTCAAACATTTTTTTTTTGACAGTTGAACATCTTTCATAATGCTGAATCAACCCACCCTCATGACATGGAGGGGGCCAACCCAGAGTGGTGGTCGGTTGTCTGAACCGGATCCCGCCACAATCACTCTGGGCCAGCTGCCAGGAAGAAACCATGACTTAATTTAGGTTTATTTAACACATCTTACTATCTTATAATAGAGGGATGCACTTCCCTCATATTAATTATTTTAAGATTTTCATATATAGAATTTTAAGCAAATACAAGTTACAAAGCATTAGTTACAATACTTGAAGCACAACTAAAAATACAAATCAAACTACAATGAATACACAACTTAAAACACCCCTTCACAAAAGAGTACATGTCTCTAATCAGGATGTACACCCATTTGCTTCATAGAATGACCATGATACCACTGCGCTGTCCATTCACGTCATACAACAAACATCAAACACTCCCTTCTCCTCATCACACACCACTTTCAACCGACAAGAAAAAATAAATGGAAAAAATGAAATAGAGATCTCAGATTTAACGAACTTTTCATAAATCTTAAAAGATTTACAAGTTTTTACAAAGCCATCATAGATCTCTAATGACAAAACCAAAACAACAAGTATACGAAGATCTCAGCTTTATCTTTCATGTCTAACAATAACTTCTAAGACCTTTAAAGATCAAAACACGAAAAGAAAAAATCTACACAGATCTGTAACTTTCTTTTAAGTATCCGAAATTAAAGTAAGATAAAAACAAAAGTGTTTCACTCTTTCTTTCTTTCGGTTAAGAGTCCTAGGTACCCAACGTTTTCTTGTGCGTTTTCCCGTTTAACACAACCAGACGGCGCGAGTTGGGTACCGTGGCTCGTGTTTTCGAGTTATGAGCCATCGTTACCAGCCGAAATGGTCCCGGAAAACGCAACCGGACGACGTGAGGTGGGTACCTTGGCTCGCGTTTTCCCGTTTCTTTTTCGCGTTTTCATGTTTTTTTGTGGGTTTTGTGCTAATGCATGGTTTTGTGTTTATATGCGTTTGACTTGTTTAAAACTTGCAGGTGGTGTGAGAAAGAAAATTGAGACATGAGGTTGGTGACTGTGTTTCAGAAAATGGAGATACAAGGGGGCGTATATTTTAGTATGAAGTATTTAGGGATGCTAACTATTAGGCATTTATATTAGGGTTATAATACTTGGGTTGGTTAATGGGTTTATTTAAATGTGTAGATAGGTTGATCTAACTGAATGATATAAGGTTCTTTTAGTTATTTTTCTAACATTTTAACTCTTAAAATGTATTAAAAAATTGATTTAAATGTAAAAAATGAAAAGTGTTAATTTATTTAAATAAATGAATATTTTAAAAATGTGGGGTCTAGAGTGCACAATCGCACCACAAACTTGTGTTACAGGAAGGAGGGGTGTTTTTGGTGTTGTGATTAATTTTGGTGTTATGAGAAAAGGTGCTGATGTGGAAGCACTTTTCTCTCACGACACAAATGGGACTACTCTCAAGTCTTAGTGCTCTAAGACTTAAAACGAAAAACAAAGAACCTACCTTATATCTTTATAAGATCTTGAAGCCTTACAGTGAGCCGCGTCTTACAATAAGATACGAATTGTGTTTGTGTTTTTCGTGTGATATACTGAAAGAAAGGTTTTGTGTTTGTTATTCGTTTGTGAAAATAAAAAGAGAACGCACAACAAGGATATCTGGTTCGTTTATCACAAAGACAAGTGGATATATTTATTGCTTTGAGAAAGAATTTTTGTGGCTGAATGTTGTTTGAAAGAAAAGAGGTGTGGTAGGAGTGTGTTTAGTGTGTGAGTAATATTAGGGTATAAGTTGTTTAAAACATTAAACTAAACGGGCCAAATGGGCCCGAGCCCAAACGACAAGACAGTCTAAGCGGGTCGAGCCCGAAAGACGCCAAACGTCGAGCTCGACGAGAATGGGCCAAACGGACTCGAGTTCAAGAGCACCAGCTAAACAAAATTCTTGATCTCAGTAAATTTATTGTCAAAAGAACATAATAAACTAAAATACATGATTCATCGAAAATTTTATTTCGCAGTACCATGCACAACGCGCGGTACCGCTAGATAAGTTAATAAGCCTATCATATAAGCTTAGCTAAACACTCCTAAAATAAGCTTTATCCGTCTCACAAATTTATTAAAGTTTTTATAAGCTATAAGGCTCCATAAGCCCAAACCAATTAAAACAAGCTTATAAGGACTTATAATACTTACATTATTTAATTTTTGAGTTAATTGCATTTTTGGTCCTTGTGACATGGTCAAATTGTAGGTTTGGTCCGTAACACTTTAAAAGTGCAATGGTAGTCCCAATTTTAAAGTTTGGATTGCAATTTTGGTCCCTAGATAAAAAGAAATAACTAAAATGCCCTTTGCCTTATTCAGAGAAGACAAGGGTAATTTAGTCATTTCACATCAATCAGGGACCAAAAATGCAATCAAAACTTCAAAATGGGGACTATCATTGCACTTTTAAAGTTTTAAAGACCAAACCTGCAATTTGGCCATACCAAAGGGACCAAAAATGCAATTAACTCATTTTTTTTTAAAAATATAACGGATTATCAAACATAAGCCTCAACCAACTACTTAAATACCCTTCTGAATTTAATTTGATGTATGTATAGGGCGATGCATGCTCGCTTTCCTACGGAACGGAAACCGCCCTAAATGATCACATCTGACGCCACGACCAACAACAACGCAAGTCTAAGTCGGGACGAAAAATTTGAAAAAAGGAACGAGATAAACTAGCGGCATTTGGGATAAAGGCATGGATCACATACTCATACTTTCTAATCAAGCTTTAACAGTGATGAGTAGACATGTACTCTAGTTACGAATCACTAACTCATAGTATTAGTTGAGACGTGATCAAATGAGTAAATTGCATTTTTGGTCCCTATGGTTTGACCAAATTGCAGGTTTGGTCCTCATCGTTTCGAAAGTGCAACAATAGTCCCCTTTTGGGAGTTTGGATTGCATGTTTGGTCCCTAACCAAAGTTAAATGACTAAAATACCCTTTACTTCATAAAGAAATAAGACAAGGGTAATTTGGTCATTTCACATCAATCAGGGACTATTTTTGCAATCCAATCTTCAAAATGGGGACTACCGCCACGCTTCGAAAAGATGAGGACCAAACTTGCAATTTGACCAAACCACGGGACCAAAAATGCAATTTATCTGATAAAATAAGAACAACAAGTGCATCGAATACTCATAATTTGCTCGTCGGCACTTGAAATTATGTTGATTCGTGTTTAGATAACTAAACTTAATGAATAAAGGTACTGCGCGTTGCAATGTGGTGGGTACCCTGTGACGATTAACCGGAGAAATAGATCCATATGAGGCCTGGTTCACCCGTTTGTATCGGTTCCAACGGGTCATCTCCATTTCATTTTCAGATGGCTTTTATTGGCTAGCAAAACTGGAGGCGACTCCGGTTCTCGGTTGAACCCGTTGGTCCGGTCCGGTTTACAAAACTATATATACCATCAACTTGTTAGCTTGTATGAAGCTTTGTGTGTTTTATTAGTTTGTATAAAGTGTATAATAACATGTACTTTTCATTTTAGATGTGTTTTAAAAATAACATTAATTAGTGCGTTTAACTAGTTTATACTTGGATTATGTTATACTTTGAATAGATTGTACATTGTGAAAGTATTAGTGTACTTGTTAGTAAGAGGATGTTTTAATTAGTTGTATTTAATTTGGTATATATGTTTTTAACTAGTTGTACAATGTAAACATATCATTGTACTTTTAAGCAAGGTTGCAAAAATTACGAATCTGTAGTCGGGTGGTCAACCCCCCTGTAGCTCGTAATCAGTCTAGGTGGGATTAATCGGTAATTAGTCGGATGGGCATTTCAGGCAAGTTTTCGGTATTTTCGGCAAGTTTTAGGTATTTTTGACAAGTATTAGATATTTTTGGCAATATTTTTCCTTAAAAAATCTTTTAATAGATATAAACAAAGACTATAAGTTTATTAAACAATTTTACGGCGAGTTTTGAGGATTTTCGGCAAGTTTTGAAGGTTTATGCAAGTTTGGCAACCGTTGACCATCATTGACCATGGTAGACCAATTTACATAAATCGGAAAAGTTGGTCGCTTTACAACACCTAGGTGACAATTAATCAGCCTTGTAGTCCTTGTATTGCAACATTGCTTTTAAGTAATGGGGTATTTTAATAAAGTATTAATTATTTGTTAATTTAATGCTTTGTTTATTGTATTTAATGTTAGAAATTGTGTTTAATTAGTTGTACTTTTAGCTTAAGAACTTGTAATGTTGAATTTTAAGGCGTTTAATTTCCAATTGTGTTTTAGTTATATGCAAGCTATTGAATTTCTATAATAAGCAAGTGAATTTTAAGTATTTCTATTTAAAAAGGCCTAAATACTTCATAAAAGTAACGTGAATATGAAAGATCTAATTATCTTGCTTGATCACTAACTCATAATATTAGT
>CM040240.1:286948115-286997420 GCA_022545495.1 Chrysanthemum lavandulifolium
TAGTGGATGAAGTTTTTCTTGTGAGGAATCCGGTGAAAATGAAACGTCTAGTTATATATCCTTTCTCTTCCACACGATCGGCGACACGTGGATCCCACTAGTCCTCACTATGTGGTTGTGATTGCTTGATGGGACGGCGAGCGTGCTTTCCCGAATAACGAGGTATTTTCATTTTACACGGATGTCTGGGTGCATTGCACCTACGGGTATGTTTGGCTTCTTTACTACGTTTCGTAGTTTTTCTTTTCTTTCGAACTACGGTCATTAGTCTAGCATCCTTGATTCGCTGCTACGCGCACTGAGCTGGGGGACATGATGACGTATAGTGCGGGTCGGGTCATGAACCCGACCGCGCCCATTACTTGCAAGCCGGTGCAGTGGGCCAATATCGATCTGCGTTTGGGCTCGCGAAAGCCCAAGCCCATATCTGTTATGGAATAGATATCCGATATCTTCTAAAGAAGATAATCATTCCCAGCCGACTTACGGCGGGATCGCAGAAGGTTGGGAACACGAACCAACAAAGGATTCCGTTATGTATATAAGGGAATTATATCCCTCGTTTAAGATGCGATCTTCTAACCACAAAACTCCTTAAACCTAAACCGATTACTCACTCTCACATGGGAGGATAATCGTGGGAGACAATCCCACTAAGCCTAACGGTGTTTCTTATCTCTTAGTGCGCGGGTCTCAGCGGCAAATCTCAATTGATGCGAGGCAGGAGCTCCAAACTAGGAACGTCCAACTTTTGTATCAACAAACATAAAAAGTGTAACTGAACATTGAACAACCATGGGCGCACTTAGTCCGGTTTGTGGCATTTCATGATTCCGTGTCTTAATAACTTTGGCGTGCCTGACCAACTCCATCAAGTTATAATCATACTACTTGAAGAAGCAGTTACTTTAGCTTGAGTATTCGGTTAAAAAGGATACAAACCGGTTCGAAAGATATTTAGAGGTGTTTGGTATTGGTTGTTTTACTATGCTTATTAAAAGAAGCACATAAGCAACTTATTATTTTCCAAAGGTGTCGGGTTTCATCGATATCAACTTATTAAAAAAGCACATAAGCAACTTATTATGCCACTATATTGCTAGGTTGTACCCATCTGTTTTGACCATGATAACCAAATGGTGAACACACGGATAATGGCCACGATAGTCGTACCACGGCGGCGTGTATAGTTTGGAATATAAAACTTAATATTGCTAGGTTGTAGCCATCTGTTTTGACCGCTGATAACAAATGGTAACCACACGGATAATGGCCTGCTAGGTTGTACCCACGGCCGGTGTGTATAAATGGAATATAAAACTTGTAAAGCCAACATAGGTAACCACATTAAGCAATGGTTTCTTTGGATGATCTATCACTAAAACAAAATTGACAAATATCATACTCAAAACACCAAAAAACTAAATAATCATACACAAAACAGCAAAAACACCAAAAAACTAAATCTCAAAAATTATATAAAGCTTATACCCTTTGCAACATAGCTGAATTGCTATTCTACTATTTTACTTCCTAAAAACATGCTAATTTAGACAAATGTTATCCAAAACCTTAACAATAAACACCATCTTGAAATATAAAGCGCGCAAATGAATGACATAAGCACCCTCATACCGCATCGGGAAC
The DNA here is from genome assembly GCA_022545495.1 of Chrysanthemum lavandulifolium. Taxonomy (NCBI): domain Eukaryota; kingdom Viridiplantae; phylum Streptophyta; class Magnoliopsida; order Asterales; family Asteraceae; genus Chrysanthemum; species Chrysanthemum lavandulifolium. Next base: position 286,949,763 of record CM040240.1, read on the forward strand.
AACTTGGTCCTCTCTTTGGTGGTGACACCAACTCGGCCCGGTCGCTTGAGGTCATCTTTCTCACTTCACCCTTATTAAAGGGCATGAGCGTCAATAAAATATTAACATATACTAAACACGTAATCAAATCTCAAATGCAAGCCTTTACAAAATAAGAAAATAAAACCAAAACTAATGCTTTTTAAGCAAGTTATTACCTTTCCGCCAAAGCGTATATCTTAAATTCCATGTTTAGTAAAATATGCACCGTCAATAACATACCATGAAGTCATCATGCAACCACACCTTCATGTAACAACCGAACCCGTCTTGAACCCAAAATCGATGCTTAAAGCAAAATTGTACCACAAAAGCTAAAACCAAAAATAATAATAAATAAAAGTTCTGAAAAGGGAAAAAAAATAGAAATGTAAATTATTGTATAAAATTAGGGTTAACACCTACCTTATAATTATAAATTGGTGGTTCTTGATCTTGAGTTTGGTCTAATTAATCAAAACCCATATCAAAACACAAAAAAACTCTTAATTGGATGAATTATTGTTTTCAACATCATCTTCTTGATGACCCTTTTGCTTGATTTCCTTTTTTCCCTAATTTTTAGTAAGGGATTTTTTAGGTAATGATTCAACCGCTTTTTTTTTTTTTTTGGTAGATGAAGTGGCGATCGAAATTCGAGGTTTTTTCTTTAAGCTTTTGATTTGCGGTAGATTTGAGAGAAGACAAAGGTATGTATGTGTGCTTTGTGTTTGAGGTTTGTAGGTTGTTGAATTTGTGAGTGTTGTGGAATTTATGAGTGTTACGGAATTTGTGGGAGAGGACCATGGGTGTAGTAAATGTGTGGATATACACATCATGAACCAAAGGAAAACCAAAAGTAATGGTGTCTTGTTCATGAGGTCTGTACCATCTTTGTTGGCCGCTTATATCTTTGCCAAGTGTGCAAAATATCACTAATACCTTTAAGCGACCAATAGAAATCAAGATTAGCATTGTAAATCACCTAAGTTGGTTCACTTGCTGCATTGCCTTTTAGTATATATAATATAATATAATAATAATGCTAAAAGGTTAAATTAAAAAAAAGTTGGGTATCAATTAAATGTGATAATTGCATGTAGGGGTGGAAGCGTAGGCCAGCTCGTGAAAAGCTCGGGATCGGATCGGTAAAAGCACGGCAGTAGAGCCTAAGCGAGCTCGAGCCTAAGTTTGGGCTCGTTTAATAATCGAGCACGAGCGAGGCTCTATAGAAAAGGCTCGTTTAGGCTCGCGAGGTCTAAGCGAGCCCTAGAAATATATCGTATATATATGTTCTATCGTATAGCAGTGTTAACGAGCTCGGCCTTGTGTTAGCAGTCGAGCTTTGTGTTAACGAGCCGAGCTCGAGCTCAAAATGTGAGGCTCGAAGCGAGCTCGAGCTCGAGTTTTTATATAAGCAGTAGAGCTCGGCCTGAGCAGACTCGAGCTCGGCTCGGCTCGTTCACCCCAATTGCATGTGTGCCCACCTCTTTTCTGTTGGGTGCTTTTAATATTATGGGTTGATTTATACACTTTTATAAATGATTAGATCTTATAATTAGAGTGTCGTGATATTTATATCCTCGTAGGATAAAAATGAGTAAAAGTAAAATGAGTATAAATGTCAAAAACACTCTAATTTATAATGTTTCAATCATTTACGTGATTAAGCAAATCACATAAAAAAACCTTCATCGACAAAGATGTTATCAATTTTAAAATTAAAAAAAGAGTTAATTGCATTTTGGTCCTTGTGATATGGTCAAATTGTAGGTTTGGTTCTTAAAAGCTTTAAAAGTGTAGTGATAGTCTCCGTTTTAAAGTTTAAACACATTTTGTCTTTGGTCAATGTGAAATTACTAAATTACCCTTCTTTTCTTTGAATAAAGCAAAGGCATTTTAGTCGTTTGTTTTATCTAAGGCCAAAATTACAACTCAAACTTCAAAATAATATTATCGTTGTCTTTCAAAATTTTAAGACCAAACTTACAATTTACTATACCAAAAAACCAAAATGCAATTAACTCATAAAAAACTTGTTTAAGGTAACTTTTATTTTGTAAAAATCATGCCATTTGATGAAAGTAAAAATGTCTTTTAATTTCTTGTTCGATAAAAGAAAAAGGTTTGCCTATCAAGAGAATATCTAATATGTATGAATGAGTCGGCATTACTCTGACTAGTAGTAGTTGTAACTAAACACATGACGAGGGTGATGTCAACATCACATCTTTATATTTATACATCATAATTTATGCGTTATAGTTTATGCATCTGATATTGTGTCGTAAATTATGATGTATGTATCAAAAAAATAGTGTGAGTATCACCCCTTTAAAAATGTGGGAGTATTTGCGGTGTTGCTTAAGCTTGCAGCTCCCAGTGTTATTAACGAGTTGCTTGCGTTCCTCAAGTGCTTGATTCTGTCTCGTCAACTAATTTCTTGATTCAATTGGAGTCATTGGTTGAGGTGCTTTCTTTGGCGCCATGATTCTTAATAAATACCAAAATGTTCAACACATTGAATATTGATACGAGGTAAAATTTTACAATGCGTAGAAAAGGTAATAGTATAAGGAATTCGAGACAACACTTTATTAAAACGTAAACTACTTTACAAAGTAGATTTTATATTTGTTACATCGATTACAAAATTAAAACTTATTACAAGTTTCTACTATGTCACTAATTGAGACTCTCATTCTAGCGATTACAAAGGTTACTACTAATATGTTAAGGGTCATATTATATGAGCAGGGTCTGCCCTGAGGCTATGCAAACACTGAGAGGCGTGGGTCCCTTTGTCCTCCTCTCTCTCCACATGCGGCGCCCATGCACCATTGTCTTTTTTTTTTTTTTTTTTTTTTTTTTTTTTTTGTGTATAGTTTATTTTGTGTGGTATATTTAATTTGTGTAGTGTTTTTATATGTATATAGTGTATTTATTTGTGTAGTGTTTTTATATGTAGAGTATTTATTTGTTTATTGTTTCCATTTAATTAAACAATAATAATAAAACATTTATAAACTTTTTACGTTACTTTTATAAACTTTTATTATAAATTTTTATAAACCTTTTTTATAAACTTTTTGTTATAAACTTTTTTATAAACTTTTATAAACTTTTTAAACTTTTTATAAATTTTTATAAACCTTTTTATAAATCTTTTATAAAAATTTATAAAAATTTATAAAAAAGTTTATAAAATATTTATAAAAAAGTTTATAAAAAGTAACGTAAAATAAATACCATATAAAACACTACACAATTAAAAACACTATACGTATAAAAACACTACTGTAAATAAATACACTATACATATCTTAAACACTACACAATTAAATTAAAAAATATATATAAAAAAAAAATTGGTACAGCCATGTGAGGGGGACCCACAGCCGCCATGTGAGAGAGAGAGGGGGACAAAGAGGGGACAAAAATACCCTAAAATATAAGAAGGGTTAATCTAAAAAACTATGCCCCGTCTAAATAACCCAACCCTATGTTAATCTACTTCGGGCTTGATGGTTCTTGTGGTGGTTGAGAATCCCTTTTGATAGCAAGAACATCAATACTATCAATGTCCATCCTACACATATCAGGGTGTGTATTTGCAATCTATGATCGTACTTGGTATAACTCTCTACAACCTATTTTGATCAATCCTCATGAAGTTATTCTTGATTTGAGTGGATGTTAATTGATGTTTAGTGTTTTGATTTCCATGTTGTGTTTTTGTTCTCGTCGGCTCCTCGACATAGCTCTTCTAGGATAAATATATGAAAAGCGCGACTGCGGGCTCTTCCTACCTCATTTTGAGCTTTAGCAGGTTTACATTTCGTATTTTCATTTCCCGATATAGGGTTTGGTAATGCCTTGGAGTTCGATGCATTTTGTTTTAGGCAATATAAGTCGTATTGAGGAGAGGGTTTTGCGGATCATCCACAATAACACCTGCATTCATAAATTCTGCTCAATACGAACTTTATCGTTTGAAACAACTCAGCGTAAAGTTCAAAGTATGGCATGGCAAATGGATAAACATGAATCCTTTGTTATTTCAGCCAAAACCGAGGCCATTCACACTCGTCAACGCCTTGATTCGTTCATCTTAGATATGTGTAGCGGTGCAATTATGAAAGTAGTATAGCCCACGTTTAGCCGCAAGACAAGCAAGCGAGAGTGTAGCATCATGCACCAACAAGGTAGCCATGATCAAGACTCCCATGAAGAACACAGTGGTACATATGTATTCTATGCGAATCATGAAATGAAAGAGATGAAAGGTTCAACTAATAAAGGAGCACTTCATGTGCTTAAAGCTTTAAATAAACAAATAATTTCTAGTAATGTGTAAAGATGTGTTAAATAAACAAATAATTTCTAGTAATGTGTAAAGATGTCGACCAAAGCACCGCACGGTATTAGATGCAATATTTTTCTAATGTATATATGAAGTCGACTCAAAAAATATAATAAAAAATATGTTTCGATTATTTAATAATCGGTGATAATGCTAAAAGTCTAAAAAATTTGTATCAATTAAATGTGATAATTGCATGTGTGCCACGATGTCGACCAAAGCTTTTAATATTTTGGATTCTTTTATTACATTTAAAATACGGAATGTGATATGAATCATTTTTATATTATCGCATCAATAAACTTTGATCAAACTGTCTGTTAGTGATTTATCTTGTATAAACCGACAATGCGTTCGATGATTTGATACCTCTTTATTGAAGGGTATGAATATCTCACCTCTTAAAATACGTGTTACCACTTACCACATAGTAATAAATAAATGAGAATGTCTAACCAATGCCAAGTGATTTGGTTAAGATTATCCTTTGTGATGTATAATAACTATTTATGTGGGTCCCCTGTTCAAATATGTAATTATGTGTCATTATAAGGATCGTTTATGTAACTAAAAATCACAAGAGACAATCTTAACCAATGCCTTGGGGCGTTGGTTGAACATCACTAAATAAATAAATCAAATAAGAGCATCCGATGCATTAAGACTATTTTAATATGAAAAAAAAAAGTTGTCATTCATCAAATACAAAAGAAGCAATGATATATGAACTTAATGGTGACCTAAAAATACACATAAATTGAGGTATCATCATCTTATTGGTGAAATTAGAAGTGAGTCCCTCAGTTTAGGCCTCCCAAATAGGCCTCTTAATCATTTCCCAATACAAAAAACATCATTCTGAGCTTTATTAGCATGTTAAATAATAACAGGTTAATAGACAAAGATTTTCTTGATTTAAAAAATATAACGTGCTTAAAGTATGTGAACTTTTATTTTGTTCACTTAAATTACTAAACTTATAAAATACGACATTTTTATTTATTAACTCAATAATAAAATATGTGTTTCATGTCACGAGGTTAGCTTAAAGGCTAAAGCTTTTGCTTTAAAAACTTGAGGATGCTTAATTTCATAAAAAATGTAAACTAGCGGGAACATTTGAATTGGTGTCTTTTGGAGTTAGTCATTATTAATCTACGCGAATAACTCGACAACTCTTCTTCTTCTAAGTAGGGCACCAACCTGGGTGAGCACGAGCAAAGACTGAGACACGAGCTTTTATTCATGAAAGTCTCCAATGCGCCATTATGGAGGTGGGTTCTTATCTGAAACAAATGTTAATGATGGACTTGAACGCGGGTGTTTCAACCATTAGACTAATGCTCTAGTGAAAAAATAAAAATAGAAAAAAACGTCGAAGATGCCTAACAAGAGTATATCCGATATGTATGAATGATTCGGCATTACTACGTACTAGTAGTAGTTGTAACTAGGGAATTTCATATATCTTAGGAAGCTTGAAAATTACATATTTCCCAAAACACAAGTTTCTAATGCATGATGTACAATGCTATTAAAGCGTCTTTGAGGAAATATGTAATTATTGAAGTTTGGGTGAGATGTATGTAAATCTTGCTAGTAATAAACACATGACGAGGTGATGTCAACAAAGACAACACTTCAACAAGATAGTTCTTCGTTAAAGAAAAAAAAAGAAAACAAAAAAACAAGATAGTTCTTATTTTATGTATTGGGAATTGATATCTACACTATATTTTTTATCGTGCATCGTAATTTGTGTATTACAGTTTATAATATCAGTAATGCACAAATGTGATGTATCATCAAAAATATGATGTAATGTCACCCATTATGTATTCTTTCTTAGTGATCATACTAGCAAAATGTGTAGCAAAATAAGAATTGAAGATGGGTAAAGAAAATTCACTCTTAATGTACAAACATAAAGATAAAGAACAACTAAGAAAAGTAAAGACTATCACTCAACTTTAAAAAAAAATATCGTAAGCTAACGAGTCGTTGAACTTATAAACCATGACATTTGGGTCACTCAACTTGAAAAATATATCGTATTTATCAATAAACTTGTAAACACGACATTTAAGTTCTTTAACTTATTTAAAAATGTCTTTCAAGTCACTCATATTAAGACGAAATTATAGAATAGTAATCTACATGTTAATTATTATAATTTCAGTAACCAAAATAAATAAAATGAAAGTTAGTTACTTTATGCCTTTTTTGAAAGTTCCTAATCCATTTCATTTTACGCACAAAAATAGGTTCGAGCAAAATCATTCAAAATTAACTCAACCAATAAACCAACCGAAACCGAGCCAAAATGAACCGAACCGACCGTATTCGGTTTTGTAAATTTATTTTGGTTTTACTCGATTCGGTTGATTTTGGTTCGGTTCGGGTCAAAACACAGAAATAGCTAAAACGACCCAACCTTATTCGATTCGGTTTCGGTTTCGATTCTTAAACCTCGGTTCGATTCTCGTTCGTGTTTTGGGTGGTCGGGTTGGGTTGGGTTGGGGTCCGGTTTGACCTGTTGCTCTGCCCTACACAAAAATATGCTTCCTAGTTCATACTATATGTCTATATGCCTAATAGTTTTCCAAGTGATCTCTATATTGTTTACACATGCAAACTTAAATTCCAGATCGACATACCCGTGATGTGGTAAATCCACATCGACACTAGTTGTGCACAGAGTAAACCCACAAACAGGCACCCCGGCTAAATTGGAACAATATATATCAAAATGGAGTCGATAAACCTATAGGTTCAATAATAATAAACAAAGCGGTAAAATATTTTTCATTAGAAAAACTGAATAACATATCAAAATTTTGAACAGTTTTCCAAACTCAGAATAAACTAATCGAACAAACCCTCATGTTAGCTTGTAATGGAGTTCCATTTTTAAATGCTCAAAGTACCTCTTTACTTACCGAACAATGACTTGCTCTAGAAAAGATAAAACAGCTGATGCATACAAGACTAATATGATAAGATTGTATACTTAGTATGGTCGAAACTTCCTTGCAGCCCTCAATTCTTGTATTCTTTTCTTGTCTTGCTCGAATTTGCTTTGCAGCATCATTATCTCTGCAATGGGTCAGAATTTTTTAACATAAAATCGATACTTGTAATGGTAGAGGTGCCAATTTTGACCCATTTCCTTATAAATGGGTAGATCGAGGTTGTATTATTGGGTCCAAATTGTATTCTTAAGGTCATTCAAACCCTAAACCATTTTATACAATAAATAATAATCTTAAAGACTTAAGACAAAAGTGACCCAACACGTTTTGACCCATTTGACCCGCTCCTTTAACAACCTCTAGCTGAAAGCAAACATGTAAAGAGTAACGAGCATACCGTTTCGTTTGCCTCCCTTTTCTGAAACGAATAAAAATTTTGGGCAACTTCTTTATCTTTCTTTTTGACAATTTATCCATGACGGCAGCGAACAACTGAACCAACAGTCGTACCACTTTCAGCCTCTGTTGTTTTCTTCCTACCCTTTTGATGTGTAACTACCGTCCATCCTCCTTCTTGACTTCTTCTTCTCTTTTTCTTTTCCTGCATATTGCATACATTCAAACTCCGTGAGAAAAAGGAAGTGCAGACGGGCAATTTCAATATAAGTCAAGAAAAGGTCAATTTTGGTTAAATTCTAGAAAAGGGTAGAAGCATTACTGAATCAGATAAAAAGTATGTTTGTGTAAAAATGAGCATAATTACCTGTTCCTTTTGTGCCGCGTAGTCAACTAAGAAGTCATTGATATTTTCCATTAAAACCTCGGCTCCAGGTCTAGCACCATGGTATATAGTGATCCATCCTATCAACATTAACAAAGTAGATTAGTTAAGCCCAATATAACAGAGTACATTAAGTTTGATTTTGTGTATCAGAAGTTCAAAACCACTAACACAGGCCTATTTATCTTCAAATTTTTAGCAATTAAAGCATCATGAACATTTGTATATCTAGAATATTCCTAAACCTAGTCTAGTTATAAAAAGCGACATACTTTTCATTCCGTTGTCTCATCCTCGTCCCTGAAGACATTTCATAGACTTCATCTTAGTCTTCAAACAAAGTTGCAGCCTCATCTATTTGAGATGTGCTCTTCAAATTACCTACAAGATACTAATTTGCATGAGATTGATTGATAGGATAATAGTTTAGCTAAAGTTTGCGAGTGCTAACCACTTTGTTGGTCAGCATCATTTGAATATGAAACATTTTCACGGGCACTCTCTCTCTTTCTACTTTTTTTATCTCTTTTATTTTTCTTCGATTTGCTAGTTTTCTTGTCTCTTTTTCCATCACTGCTTTTGCCTTCATGAGGAGCATCTTGCGGGATAGCAGAGACAACAACTTCGGTTGTTTCGGCCTCAGGTAGCTCTGTGCCTTTTCTTTTCTTCTTGCTTGAAACTTTTTCACCTTCTTGTCAGATTTTGCAACATCCATAATATCTGCTATGTTTAAAAATAACGCAATCAGCTACTTATTATCATAAGTTTGTCATAACCTGTACAAGACATTCCAGCACAATCTAAAAAAGCTTTTAGGGGCTTTCATGAGAAAAATTGGCTTCAAAGATCAAAATTTGCTTATAAAAAGATGGTTGAACTCAATATCCTATAATGCGAAAAAGATTTGGAATAACAAAAGGTGTCGGCACTAATGATACCTAAATGTAAGTTAATGATGATGTGACTAGTAGAAATATAGTTCAAAGATAGGTAGGTGATGATAAAACTTGAAGGCGGGTACAGAACATAAAAGCCAGTTATGAAAAAAAAATGAAAGAAAGCACATAATCAATTGATCCTAGATGATCTTCGACACAAAGGTTGCTGTAAAATCGAGCATAACCCAACGTGCATCAGTTTAACAATAAAAATGGAAAAGAAAAAGACGTGACTACAAGCCAATGAGCATGAGAAGTTGAGAACCATCACCTCTGTGTTCTCATGTTGACCAGAAGTCTATGGAGAAATGCCTTTCGCATTTAGTTCCTAATGTTTTATATAAGGGAGCGAAAGAAAGTAAGATTGAGCATTGGGTTAAAACCGACCCGGACCGACAAAAATCGAACCGAAAACCGATTTTGTGGAAAACATTAACCGAGAACCGAACCGACTCGGTTAGGTTCGGTTTTGTGTTGGTCCGTTTGGATCGGTTTGGTTTATACGATTTAGCCATTTAGGTGGTTTTGCTCGGTTTTGGGTTGAGCCGAACCAAAACCAAAAATCATAAATATATAGAACCAAAAACCTAACCGGGTCGGTTCAGCTGGGTTTTCGCTAGTGAATGGCCGTGAGTTTGCGTATTGTTTTAACAACATTGTGGTTGAAAATGAAGAACACTATTAATACGACGTTGAGTATTAAACTGTGAATCAAACACTTACAAGTTACAACGAACGTAAAGAGCGTAATTGTGGTTAAACACTTGCATTCGATACGACACTTAGAATGTTTGTGGTTACACTTATAAGTAAAATGTGAATAGCCAAATACATAATCATCAACATTCTAATTTCTAAATCAGTTGTGTAGTGATTCATCGTTGGAAGCCCTGGTGTAGGGGTAGGATCTGTCTACATTTTACCACCACCCCCCCCCCATACCCTGCCTAGGCGGGATTGGGTTTGTTTAGTTGTGTAGTGATTCATGAGAGGTGGCAACATAACAAAGACAAATAATTTGCTCCTAGAGACGTTGCTCATTAAAGGCATTACTTCAAACATAATATTATGTAGTAATTAATATATATTCTTTTAACAACATTGTGGTTGAAAATGAAGAACACTAATGTCTGACGTTGGATATTAAACTGTGAATCAAACAGTTACAAGTTACAACAAATGTAAAGAGCCTAATTGTGATTAAACATTTTGATATCACACCTACAACGTTTGTGGTTACACTTAAAAGTAAAATGTGAATAGCCAAATACATAATCATCAACATTTGAAAGGTGTTGCGTAGTGATTCATGAGAGGTGGAAACATAAAATACAAATGATTTGCTCCTAGGGATGTTGCTAATTAAAGGCATAATAACTTAAAACATATAATATATAAGGCTATGTATGTAGTAATAAACGAAAATAATAAAGGTTAGTGAAAGAGTGATACCAGTGGTCTGTAGGTTAGAATGATCATCATTATCGTTATCCGTTAATAAAGGTGTTTGTTTGATTTTCTTCAATTTCTCCCTTTTCTTCCTTTTATCAATTGTCTTGCTGCTATCGGAGGAGACCAAAACTTGTTGAGCTAATTTTCTCTTGTTATCCTCGCTTGTTTTTCATTTTCTTCTTCTTCATCTTCTTCTTCTTGTCAGAGGTAATTTAATCCATCATCTGATACAGAATAATAATAATAATAAAGTCAATAAAATGTAACTAGTTAAGTTGAGTAATCTAAATAACTAGCTTAGGTTCCTGTTTGTAATGAATGAATCAATTTACTAGTAGTGCTACCAATTAAAACAGCAAACTAGGTATATATAAAAAAAAGATAATGAATGAATGATTATTATTATTACCGTTAGATACAGAAGAAGGTGTTGGCTTAGTTTTCATTATCAAAAACCCTAAACCTTACTTAGAAGCTGCTAGCTAGCTAGCTAGGGTTTATTATCTAGCAGAACAACAACAAACAAAAAGAAGGAAAGAGGGGAATGTGTGAAAATGAAACAAGTGTTTGTGACTTCAACAACTAATGGCCCATCTTCTTCTTGTTCAATTGGCCCGTTATTCTTCCTCGGCCCGTTATTATTTTTCTTCGCTACTTTACTTTCTCTCAAAACCAATAATTAAATTTGCTCGCTAACTGTAAAAATCAAATCAATGTTTAACACTTTTCTTTCAACATAATGTTTAACACTTCAACTTATCACTTATACATCTTTACATTATCTTGAGGCAAGACCAGCAGTGTATATGACGGATTTTATAGCGAGATATTTTTAGTGATAAAAAAGTTTATTGGTTATAAACGAAAAATAATAAAAGTTTGAGAATTTGGGATTAAATATAATGTTTTGAAACTCGATTCGACCGGGCGGTTCAACCGGTTTAACCGTTTCGGCCGATCGGTCAAATTAAACCGGGTGAACCCGCAGGGTTGGGTCAAAAAAACGGGTCAACCCGCCAAATTTGAAGCGACCCGGGTCAACCCGATTTTCGATGTATATTAATAGTGTGTTAATAGTTTCCAGCTTTGCATATGCTTTCCGAAAATAATATAAAGACTTCCTAAAATATTTAAAGTTTCTCTCACATTTGACCATTTTCAACTTTCAACATTTCACCTTTGACCATTTTTCTATTTTATGTAGTTAAGATTAAAATAAACCCTTTTTACACAACCATTTTTACACACAATCTAATCTTTCACTTTCATTTCATTTTCATTTTTTATGATATCGCAAAATGAGTCATCCAAATAATGCTTTTATCAATAACCTTCTCATGATACCGCAAAATCCAACTCATCATCTTCGTCAACCTTCATCACAAACTCAATATCTTCACAACCCCAATTTTCTCCGTTTGCTAGCCAATATACTATGCCTACATATACACCCGAGCAATATTAACTTTAACTATTTCAACATCTTCAACAACATCCATCACAAGTGAGATGCGGGTGAACCCGTTGACCTGGTTGATGACACAAGATTTACTGAGCTATTCAGATATGATTCAAGACCACGTCCCCCGGCAAACCATGTGCAGTGGAAAAAACTAAATCGGGCATCACATGGAGTAACTCGCAATATTTTGGTAAGATTGTACAAAATGAATTAAGATTCAAACGGTAGGCTGCTCAAGAGATGTATGTGATGACTAAAGCGAAGTACACGACAATAATGAGGTTGGGGAATTAGGTTTCTCAATACTAGAACCACGAGTTATCGAGATCGGATACCTTCATCATCAACATGCAAAAACAAGATCCGACAAAAATATAGATGAGATATGTAGCCTTCTACGTTATATTTTTCCATGTTTTTTTCTTTTCTTTTTAATTTATATTTTATTTTTATTTTCACATTGTAATTTGTAATTATTCTATTGAATGAAAATTTAGTTTGTTTGAAAAAAAAAATAGAAATTAAAATAATATGGTAGGTACCAAAAGTGAGGTTTTGGCTTGAACCATTAGGGAGATAGTTTTTAGGTGTGTGTGTGAGTGATGGGGTGTTATTCGAGTTGACCCGGTCGGGTTCAGGTCAATTCGGGTCAAGACTTAAAAAAACATACCCGAACCCGACCCTATTTACAACTCGGGTTAGTCAGGTTCGGGTCAACCTGAGTATATGTAAAATCATTAAAAAAATGGCTTACTTCAATATTTTTACATTGTAAAAGTGGTAGTCGAGTCGGGTTTGTCGGGTTGGTCAATTCGGGTTGAGGCTAATAAAAATACGGACCCGACCTAGTTAGAACTCGGGTCATTCGGGTTGACTCGAATTTTGTACCGAGTAACCCGATCTAAATAGTCATATTTGAGTTTGCGTCAAGTCGGGTTTTATGACACCCATAGTGATACTGAATTGAAAATACAAAATGTCGGTGGCATGGCGTGACACCCTAGGTTTTGATTTGAAACACTTTTGATTCTCTTATGTGATACAATACTTCTTTAACAAGTAACCAATCTTCATGTTAGACCTCATCTATACTACTGGGTACCATGCGATCTGTGGCGGTACTTTGACTAAATTTTTGGAGAACAAATGGTATTTTGTTTTGAATTCTTGAATTCGGTTATGATTTGGAAGCTTAATTAGATTGTACATTGTGGTTAAATAGTTGTATATTTTGATGAATGGGTGTTTTTAATAGTGTATTAATTGTATGTGTTGATTAGTGATTTTTTAGTTTTATTTGTGTTTTAAATACTTGTAAATTATGCTTATTCACTTGTATTTGCTTAAAAATCTATTTTTAATTTATTCATGTGTGGAAGCTTAATTATATTGTACTTTGTGGTTAAAAACTTGTATTTTTTGGATGAAATGGTGTTTTTAATAGTGTATTAATTGTATTATATGAGTAGTGTGTTTTTAGTTTCATGTGTGCTTTAGATACTTTGGGAGGGATATATATGCATTTTTGCCTATTGATCGGGTCCCAAACGGTCAGGTTTTATCACACAAGCCAACCACTTGTGAATGGTCAACCGTAATAAACTTCAAACAGCTCAGAACCAATGCAATGAAGATCTGAGGAGTATAGTGTTTCCCCGGGTCGTTATGTCCCAGCGAGCTATGCAATGGATTATCAAACGTATAGTGATCGCGAGATTTGAACGGAAAAGAGATTTGGAATTATTATGACTACGGAAAAACCAGGGCTTGTGTGGATGAATTTGAAGCTGATGTGTAAGTGCTTAATGGAATAAGCACTTGAACAAGCAAATAAGCACAAGATAGCACCAACAGATTACATAAGCTAAAGAACACCAAATCTACTCTAAAGCAACTATATACATCTAATCCTAACACCTAATAAGCGGTTTAACAAGGATTATAGCTAAGCAAATATAAGCTCAACAGTAATCGACCACACATTTAAGCACTTGCAAACCGCTTATTCAATAAGCTAAAAGGAAAACATGAAGTGTGGATCTCAAGACCACCAACCGGAGAACATGTGCTCAAAATTTCAAATAATAAGGACCTAAGGTGAATAATTTAAAGAGCAAACAAAATGGTCGCATAGCGAAGCTTAAGCGATGCGAAACACGGATAAATAGGCACCTACTTTGAGCTTATCTATAAGCTTATTCAAGAAGCTAAAGCTAAAACCGAGATATTGTAGTCTCAAGTTGACCTAGCAAAGATCTTATAAACCAATATCTGAGACCTAGTAATCTATTTTGACCCACGAGCAGGATCTGCAAAGGTCGAGAAAGGGCCCTTATAGGCACTTTTGACTTTTATACAAAACTAAAAGTTTGACTAATTTGAGTTTTGATCCAGATTTCAGGACTGATATAGAAGTAATAAGATTAAATGAGATTATAACAAGTTGCATTTATGAAATGTAAACACAAAATTAGCTTTTGGAAATCAAAAATCCCAACAGATGCATAGTTAAAACAGTTGGCATACCATTTTGACTATGGATATGTGCAGGCACATAAGTAAGACAGATAATAGATCAAATGAGCTTCACAAGCTTATCACAACAAGATTCTATCAATGAACAATCCTCTAAGACAGTATAAGTACCAATTCCAAACACCCTTTTAAAACTGAATTACAAACTAAAACAGATAAAGATACTTAACTAACTACTATAACTGATCAAAATAAGTTTACATTACCTAATTACAACTTATTAAACACATAAAATCAAGTTATGACCACAGATACACTTATAAGCAAAATATGCCACTTTTGACTTGAAAATTGAAAATGAAATATACTACATGGATCCGAACTGTGTAGCGGACTAAAACAAACCCAAACCTACTCTATGCTAGTCTAATCCAACCCAAACAAAAGGTCTGCAACACCAATATCCATTTCCTTCTTCACTTTTTACCCATTTTGACTTTCATTGACCATTAACCAAATTTACTTGAACCGGTACTTAAGCTTGCAAAAGCTTTGAATGGCTTAAATAAGCAATGAAGCTTAAAATAAACTTCTAACAACTTGACGGTATACTTTGAAACGAAAATTTTCAACAGTGGGCATGAACTTAGGAGCTTAAATAATGAGACTTTGATTGATATTCAAAACACATTACAAAGTTAATTTAACATAAATGTGATAAAAGAAACCAAACATTTGATTACAAAGCGACATTTAAAGAAAACACAAAACTAGCTACTCCTTTCAAGCTTCTCTATCCTCCTTTTTATATCAAAAGCTCTCTCCCATGACTTCGAGCTAATCCCACCAATAATTTGGACTTTTGATGGTAAGAGATGATCTTGGCCGTTTATCATATTTTGGCGGAAAGGTTTATCAACAGTGGGGTTGAGTGAGGTGAGGAGATGCAATAAATGATTTTGTAGTTTAGGTGAGTGGAGGGACAAAGGTGATGATATGTTGAGGTGGAGGAGAGGGAGGTTGTGTGTGGCAGAGGCGGTGGGTGAAGGAGAAGGTGGGCGGAAACCAGAAATCGAGAAGACATACAAGCCAAACAGATATCTACAGAAAGCGGAAGCAATAAATAAATCAATGAGCATGGCAATTCACACAGTGTCTAAACTCTTAATGAAATTATAACCAGATCATAACAATGAGAAATACTAACAGAGTCAAAACATGGCGATCGCACGAAACAAGTAGGAAATACAAGTATGAATATTATAATTAAATGGATTAAAGACATAGCGAGCAACTAAATAAATTAACAAGCTAGACTTCATCAGTTGAACCATTTACCCATTCAAACCGTAGCATAAATATAATGCAAACATGGCAGGTCAACAATACGCAGATAAGGATACCACGGATAGTCATAGTCCACGAGATTAATCGAACGAGGTACAAAAGATAAACAGATCAACAATCGATTACGCACAAGCACGTTTACCAGACAAATCAAAGGATCACATAACGGTAAGATAGCATATCATCGATGACAACGGTAAATCTTATATCGCATACATACATATCGTGCATGAGTAAACGGTGAGTCATATAAACATGAATATCATAATCAAATCCAATAACATATAATAACCCGTGCGTGAAAGGAACCATAGTGCGAAGTAACAGAATGAAAGTGTGACGAGATCAATGTAATGGAGTATCTATATCTTGGTACAAGTACATCATATAAGGGTATTGAGTAATGAACAAATGTCTGATTATGGTGCGTTGGGAATACAGAAGGTACAATATAGGTTTATCAAAAGTGTAAGGGTTATCAAATCTACCCGAGCCGAAACATATCATATCATATCATATCATATCATAGTAGCCATTGTATTCGGAGGGTGACCTCGGAATACCATACATAATAGGAGGAGACCTCGGTAACAAATGGAGTAGCTAGCTCCCGAATTGTGAAGACGGATTGCACCGACATCATTCACCGAAAAAGCTCCAATCGGATCAAATCCTCGAAACATATCAAATCTAGGATGCATCCATCGCCCGGAACATATAATGGCCAAATCATATACATCTAGTGAGCTCATAATCATATCAAATGGGACGGTGTGCAACATCACTCGTGCACACTGAGTCATGCCATTGGTGCATCAATGACACAACGAGTTACCTTCCGACTAGGAAACATATTTTGGCTCGGGTATCAAACTGAAGGGTTAAAGCATATACATATCATAAGGGTTCATATCATATTTCATATCAAAGTTTCATATCATATTTTCATATCAGAGTTTCATATCAAAGGTTCGTATCAAAGGTTCATATCAAAGGGAGTATAGCAAAGTCATAAGGAAGCCCTAATCAAGAGGCTTAGAGTACAACGTAACAGTTCAAGCTAATATCGAAAGATGTATAAGAATCACGAGAAATCTTAAGAGATAAGGTCTGAATATCTGTACCTTAGCAACGAAATCAAAGCAAACAAGAAAGTTACACCGGAAGCAACGTCGTATCTCCTTCAACGATCTACACGAATTGATATCATATATTACTTATATACTCAATTTATAAGCTTCTTATGCATGTGTAAGTGTTTTACTTATTGATATCCTTGTTTTATCTTTCCTTTTCTTAAACTCATATTTGGACCAGACTTTAGCGATTTTTATAAAATACTTTCTTAGCTCAAAAGAAATCAAGTAAAATGCCAGGGGTTCCCATATGAGTTAAAAGAGTCTCCAAAAATTGGTGGGTTCTATCTCTATGCCAAATGGCCTATGGAAAATCACAAGTCCGACCTACCCGTAAAGTGGTCGGAAAATACACCTTAAAAGTTTACACTCATTGGACCTGTTTAGACACCTTGGAAAAATTCCCAAAACTCCCAGAAATTCATTTATAACCTAAATGTCACTCCTGTAAAAGGAGAGCTCCCAATTCTTTATGGTTTGAAAATGAAAAATCAAACAATCCAACCAAATTTCAGACCCGTTTTATCAGCTTTGACACTTGATCTTGTAAAATTCAAAAGTACGACTTAGACAACTCCAAATTCGACCAAACCACTTGGAAAACTTAACTAAGACATAAAATAGACTTTTCCAACAAAAACCCAGATTATTTCACTTATAAAACTTGATATATAACACAAAAAAATTCGACATATGATGCTGTCCAGTTTTAGGGTCTATTAAAACCATTATAAGCACATGTTTTACCTACCCAAACGCACCCACTTTGATCCAAAACAGCCCCCATTCAATGTTTTTGCTATTTTCTTTTCTAACCTTTTTGGTAACAATTTTATTATACGACAACGTTATCATTTTATGTGACAAACATATTCATTTTAACATGTCATATATCATACGATTTATAAAGATTACGAATCAAGGTTTTATGTACACTTGTTTTATCATTTTATGTAACAAAAGAATCATGATTTTATGTGTTATACAAATCGAATACAAGCCCTAGAAATCACTTCCATGGCCACGTATGAAATGAGAAAAAAGGAAAAGGTGTGAGATGATGATCGTTACCCTCGTGGCGTGACGTGACAAAGAAACACGAATCAAAGCAACACGATCACAACCAAGCCTCCTTGGCCAAACACACCCCACGACACCATAACAAACCCACAACCAAGCTTAAATTCGAACCAAACACAATCCCCACGTCCACCAATCGATCATACACTATCACGAGCCTCCAAGGAACCTTTTGTTTGGAAAAAATTCGGATCAAAATGAAGAAATAAGATGATGGCCGCCACTTGGATGAGAGAAAAATAGTTTTAGGGTTTTCTTGGTATTTTGAAATGAAGATGGAAATGGTAAATGTGATTAATATAATTGATTGAGAAATAAATGGAGGAGTAATGGGGAGACCGGTCATAGGGGGGGGGGGGGGGAAGACCAAGTTTAATGATTTTCCAAACTTATCTCTTATCATGCATCTAGTCTCTTTTGTAGACCAAGTTAATATGTACACTTTGGTATGTTTAAAAAGTTACTTAGGATTTAATCTTTCATGTTTCTTTTAATTTATATCATAAGTATATTACTTTCATAATGTGTATAGATTATGGATGATATAATTTGTTTAACGATGTTGAAGTGTTTCCCGAGTTTGTAAAATTTTAAATTGGAGGGCAAAATTGTCATTTCACGCGATTGAGATTTTAGGGTTTTACATTAAATGACAAAGAAGCTTAATCAAACAACAAACAAAGCATTTTATGCCTCTTAAAATTTGACTAGACTAACCCTCGAAAACCATGACAGTCTCCGGTTATGTCGGCAAAACCGGTTGCCTACGGAGTGTTGAAACCCGAAGCGAATTTGTGAACCGATGCCGTTTTTAGTGCGAAAAATGACTTTGATTAGTTATGGCTCCTACCTATTGAATAGAAAAGGAAGAAGAAAATAATAAAATATGCAAAGTTTTGAGCAGTAATAAAAAGAGAAATTGAAACGTATGCAAAATAACTTGTAAAAGTAAAATACCCTAACCCTAAAATGTTGTAAAACTATCTTGACCTTGGTTCGCATTTTGGGCTTCCAGCCCATCACAGCCCGTCAAATAAAATATATATTTTCCACGAAATCAATTTGACTTGAATATGTTCCATATTAACCAGACTACATTTATATAAAATGCACAAACTACAAATTCAACCATTTACTAAAAAGTGTTTGTCGTTACCAAAAAAAGACCGTAAATTTATAAGGGGTCTTTTTTTTTATTGCCTTACCTATGAATTGAATAACAACTTTTTATGTTTCCGATTTTCTTTCGCTTGTGAGTTGTGACTTTAATGACATTATAAAGTACTACGTCATGCTTATTTATGTATGATATAAATTGCTATTACATTAAGTTATTTCAATCTAAAATTCCCTCATCAATGAAGATTGACATAAAAATTGTTTTATAACTAAAAATTATTAGGTTCTCGCCATCGTAACGCGCAAAGTTATATCATATAAAATATAGTGTAAATATTTAGTATATACTAGTATATTTAATGATTAGTTTGTGTATAATTTTATAAAGCAAAGTGAACAACTTTGATCATACACCTCTATAATATTACGCACTATCACCTTTATATTGTAGATTTGTAATTGCATCACTCTCGTACCTTACTTTTTTATATGAAATAGTTTGTTATTGCTCAAAGTTATTACAGCTTAAAAGTATCATCATCGTAAGTTATTGTCACGAAATATGTATAATCGTAAAACATTGTACGTCGAAATTTTAGTTTCAGCTGTTAATTATCTTTAATACTCGATTAGTAGCTGGCAAGAGAGTATACAATCTCAGTCGACATATATAAAAAAGGTCCTCATGACTTGGTGAAATGATTATAAAATTTCACATAAAGAAAATAATATTAAGTAAAAAAGTAACCAAAGGGGTAGCATACTCCTGGTAGAAGCATTCGGAAGGTCTAACGATAGTTTTTGACTTTGAAATAAAAGGAAAAAAAAATGAGAAATAGTAAATTGAGTTGAAAAACCAGCCCACAATAATATAAAAGGGGTGGGTTTTCGTTAAAAGTAAGCTTACGCCATATGTTTTGTGTAATATCTAGAAAAAAACTAGTAATGAAAATTCAACTTTACTAATAATATTCTTTAGTCTCTTTATTATATAGTTTAAGGCTACAGCCAGCCCATTCGCATATGTCCTAAAAATTTTCAAAGTAAAGCCCGACCGAAAGGAAGTTGTCAAACTTGTTTCGTATCCGATTCATCCACGAAACATAAACACAACCAGTTTGAAGAATTAAGAGTGGGCGGTTGGGAAAATGGAAAACAATAACTATTTGGGATGTGAGATGAAAGTGGAGAAAGGGGAAGCAGGTTATGTCCTTGAAGATGTTCCTCACTTGACCGATTACATCCCCGATCTTCCTGTATGCTTTTTTTGTATTTTTTTATTTATTTTTACAAGACAGACAGTGTATTTATTTGTTTGTTTTTAGATCTGTTACTTTCATAGTTATTACTCTTATTTTGATTTGACTGATATTTGTTGTAGACGTATCCCAATCCACTGCGATCCAATCCTGCCTACTCCGTTGTCAAGTAAGTGATACATGTTACATTTGTATGTTTAAACTTGTTTCTTATGTTATTTTCTAACTGTCTGTCCATCACAGGCAGTACTTTGTTGATGCCGATGATACCGTCCCTCAAAAAGTTGTTGTCCACAAGGACGGTCCCAGAGGAATTCATTTTCGACGTGCTGGACCTCGCCAAAGGGTACCTATGTTCTTTACCTTTACAAAATACAAATGGCCCATTTGCTTGATGAATAGGTTGATTCGGGTTATGCACTTATTCTTTATCTCCTATGGGTCAATTTCTCATAAACTCTTTTACTCGTTAATCATTACGGCTTTTGTAAATGTGCAACATTATTTTCTACGGATCAAATTACCCTGATCCACAAAAAATAAGCTGATAAGGTCTACCGGTCGATTTTGCGACCTCTATATAGAATCTGTCTGGAACTTAACATTGGCTTTGCTAAAAGAGAGTGTTCGTTTCTGCAGGTTTATTTTGCACCAGATGAGGTGCATGCTGCCATCGTAACATGTGGTGGTTTGTGTCCCGGGCTAAATACTGTCATCAGGGAAATTGTGTGTGCTCTTTATCACATGTATGGTGTGACCAAAGTTCTTGGGATAGATGTAAGTCTTTTTTCTATATATCACTAGTAGTTCTGATTATAGTCTTCCTTTACGCGTACTTGGTATGAACCCTTAGATTTGACTTTAGAATACATGGAAGAAATTGCAACATTAATTTCCACAAGATTTGACAATGAAATTGCGATTTATATTCGTCGAAACCAAGTCTTATATCAGGATATTACAATAAGATCAAATAACCTTCTTTCTAAGTATATATTGATATGTCATTTTTGCATTCTATCTTGCAAGTGTTTGAAAAAAGCTTTAAGCGAAGTTCCAACCTTCCGGGCCTTTATTGCCTAAGTAGTTCAGTGTAAATATATAAGGTTACATCAGGTTTAGATCATATAAATTGTTCATTGTTGTTTCTTCAATTAATACTGTAAAAACAAAAAATCAATAAAAAGGTGTAGTTATTAAGTAACTTTATACCTTTATAATCGTACATCTGTTTTTGCGCAGGGAGGGTATAGGGGCTTCTACTCCAAAAATACTATCACTTTGACACCGAAGGTCGTGAATGACATCCACAAACGTGGAGGTACAATTATCGGTACCTCTCGAGGGGCCACGATAAACCAAAGATAGTTGACAGTATTCAGGATCGTGGTATCAATCAGGTTTGTGACCTTTCACATACATAGCACTGCGTTTTGTTAGGCCTCATTCATATATGTTAGGTTCCATATGGCTTTTGGTTGTTTGATTCGACACAACTTATGGTTAGGGGTGGAAAATCATGTTATCCCAAAACCCTATTGTCGAAAAACTGAAGTCTACACATTTAGGTGATTTTCGGGATTCGAGGCGTTTCCTTTTAAATGTAATCTAGATGTTTAAGGAGGTTTATTATGCATGTCAAAGACACTTTAGGCGAATTTTGAGATTCTACCCATTATCTTTCAAGCGAATTTTTTATAATTGCCTATTTGACCCTTTAAAGATAAACATGATCAGAAGTGGGTAGAAACTGTCACCTATAATACAGTAATGAACCATTTGTCGGTTCTGTTTGTGTATCAGTTTTATATCAGTGGAGGTGATGGAACTCAAAAGGGAGCAGTAGTTATATATCAGGTAATTAATTGGTAACCTTATCACAATGTGAACTTGTGAAGAGAAGTATTTTGTCTGTGTTTTACCTTTCTCTTCTCTTCATGTTTTATATAAAACTCATGAGAATATATTAAAATGGAGATGTATAAATTGTAGTATGATGAATAGCCCTCATCTGCAAAAGTATGGTACACGCTTTACAATCCCATATATGTGTAGGAAGTTAAAAGGCATGGGCTTAAAGCTGTTGTGGCTGGAATTCCAAAGACAATTGATAATGACATTCTGGTACGTGCACTGAATTTTCTATATTAAGGCACCAATATTCCAATTACATTGGATATATGGCTCATGCATCAGGACAGTAACTTTTCATGGTCTGGGAACTGGGGTTATGGTGCACATTTAAGAGTTTTCTTATATTTTTGTGAGTTAGGTGGATATATTGACCCTTTTACATAAACATGGATCAGTTTGCACTCTGTTATATTTTTACAGGAATTGGTCAGATGAGTACATTTTGAAAACTTAATTAATAGGTCAAACGGGTCAAAATGGCACCTAAAGTGTTCAAAGGCTTACAACCTGCTCAATCGTGTTATTGAAGAAAAGGAAAATTAGATTATTAAGTTAATAGTATAGTTTTTCTAATCATATTATTGCCTTATCTTTAATTAAAAAAAATGGACAAAAAGTGTTGATGGGTAAACCCAGCATGGCCCATCCTTACTGTCACCTCCTTCATGGTAAAACTGGCCGGGTCTGGTGGGTTAGTGGACCAATTAAAGTGAGCGAAACGTGACGATTGCAAAACTTATTTTTGGGTTAAAAATAGGTGTGCTGTCACTTAACTATGTATCATGGAGGCATTTTCATGGCAATTACAATATATTTCCATAATCTTTAGTTATACAAATGTGACATCTCATAATACTGTTCCACTGTGGATTTTTCGGATTTCATTTGTTTTACCCTTGGATATCTATTGGATGTTTATACCAGGTGATTGATAAGTCATTTGGTTTTGATACTGCTGTTGAAGAGGCTCAACGTGCCATTAATGCTGCACATGTGGAGGCGGAAAGTGCTGAGAATGGCATAGGGGTGGTCAAACTGATGGGGCGCTACTGTGGTATGCCTCTAATTGATTATGTAAATCATAATAATTTTAAAAAGAAATGCATCCCTAAAGGTTGTCCAGTTTTTATTTGAGGGTGAAATCTTTTTAGTGACCACATATTTTGTTGTGCTCAGGGTTTATTGCAATGTATGCAACTTTGGCAAGCCGAGATGTTGATTTGTGCTTAATTCCGGAATCACCTTTTTATCTTGAGGGAGAAGGTGGACTTTTAGAATATGTAGAGAAACGTCTTAAAGAGAATGGACACATGGTTATTGTTGTAGCAGAAGGTGCCGGCCAGGAACTTCTTGCAGCAGAAACGAAAGCTTCAACTGCACAAGATGCTTCAGGAAATAAGCTACTTCAAGATGTTGGATTGTGGATTTCTGATAAAATCAAGGTATTTCTTAACCATGATGATATATACTTTTTATTTTGCTAACAGTTACTTCCTTCCACTAACTGGCAATATTTACTTTTTTTAATCCTTTACACGATTAATATATCTGTTGAGTTTTAACTTTTTGCAGGGTCATTTTGCTAAACAGCCCTCCATGCCCATTACTCTTAAATATATTGGTAATTCTTGAAAACCTTATTTGAGTTTTGTGTTTTTATTCTGTCCCAAAGACGTCCACGTTATGATTTAGAAGGTATTTAAAACTTTTAATTTGGACAAATCTAACCTTGTTTGAGTAAATATATGAAACATGATTTTTAACTTCATGGATAGAAAATGATAAAGTGGACTTTTTTGGGACAGATCGACATTTATGATGATACATGCACACACATATTTGCAGACACTAGAATACAAAATGGTTAAAATGGTTGGGCATGATTTTGTTGTATGGCAGATCCTACTTACATGATCCGGGCGTTCCAAGTAATGCATCTGACAATGTGTATTGCACTCTCCTTGCTCAAAGTTGTGTCCATGGAGTGATGGCAGGTTACACTGGCTTCACGAGTGGGCTTGTCAATAGTAGACAGACTTATATTCCATTCAATGTAAGCTAATATGGATGCAAAACTTTTCTCTTATTTTACACGTGATTACTTGGATAACATAGATCCAAACACCCCTAAATCTCTCAAACAATCTTATGTTGTAATGCAGCGCATAACTGAGAAGCAGAACAATGTTGTGATAACTGATAGAATGTGGGCGAGGCTTCTGTCATCCACGAATCAACCAAGCTTTTTGCGATCTAAAGACGTGATTGAAGTCATGAAACAGGAAGCCCCACCAACTCAGTTATTGGATGGAGATAATAGCAAGAAAGTTGATAACTAAAATCAAGAATGAAGATTCACTACCTTATGCACAAAAATAATAACACTACAAAGTTGGTATTTTGGATGTAGTTGAACATGTTAACGCAAAATTTTTAAAGAGAAGTTTACTTTCCTCTAGAAACTATATAAAACCAAGGAGTCTTGGTATATTTGGATGTGTAGTAGTGATAGTCAATTGATATAATGAAAGCTGCTGCAGTCTATGACTGATGGTAGCATTTGATGGCTTTGTTAAGCAGAGCTAGTGATCTTTACCTACTTTATGTTCTTGTGTGGATGAATGACATGCAGCGGTGGTTTACTTGTATCTCAAGGGACATTGCAAATTCAATTCCGCTGCTCCAATGTATTACAGTAATAAAAAGGTGTCCTTTTATTAAAGGCGTCGTAAAGATTAGCATTTTTTTTATATATGAAACGAACTTTATACTATTCAACTCTCGAAGTTTACTTTCATCATTCAGTAGAAAGAAATGAAATACTGTGTATTACTTGTGCGTGTCGTGCCCAGATGAAGTATACATTTATTTGTGTAACATTGTACTTGCTTTTTCCGTCCCATTGTAATCGTTTGGTTAATATTTATTATCATTTCAAAGGAGGCATTTTGGCAAGTATACAACGAATATTGCATTTTTTAATGGAGCATATTCTCTTAAAAAGAGCTCTTAAATTAGGAGTAAAATAATAAGATAAGAAGATAATTTAATGAGCAGAAGAAGAAGATGTAGTTGTTGATTGGAAGGAAGTAAATATGAATAATTTTGTTATCCACCACCCGAATATTTGCAGCCACCCATATAAAAAAGGACCAAACAAAACCATATCAGCAACAGCAGGAGACAGTAGCAATACTACTAAGGAGTTGCGAGTATGCACCAACAGGAGTTGCAGGAGACAAGGCTCGATGGATGTCCTTCAAGTATTGTCCGGCATCGCTCCACCTGATATCTCAGTAATTTCTTGCGGTTGCTTGAGCCGTTGTGGCTCAGGACCCAACCTTGTCATTCTACCTTCAGCAACCTTTGTCAGTCACTGCGGTACTGCTGCTCGTGCTGCTGAGGTCATGTCCAGCGTGTGCGGTGGTGGTAGTACTAGTACTACTACTAGTCTAGAAGCACTTTCTCTGAGGAAAAAAGCAGAGCTTGCTATTGACAATTCTGATTTCACCACAGCTGACATTCTCTTATCTCAGGTTACTTACTAATTACTACAGTAGCATTCTTTGTTTTACTTTCTTATACTCGGTCTAAATAACCAACTTTTTTACTTCATTTAATTCAATGTAATGATCTTATTAGGCTATTGATCTTAATCCAGTTGGTGGAATCCATCACCTCTATAAATACAGGTACCTTTTCGACTTTACTAGTGACTGACTTTCTTTGACCATTAGTTTTTTCTTTATATATGTGATATGTAACAGGTAGTGTGGTAATTAATTAGGTCTGTTGCGCGCTTGGGAATGAACAACAACATTGCTGCGCTTGAAGATGCGATCAAAGCTTCTACTCTTGCTCCCAATTATCCGCAGGTCAATTTCAATTTTATATATAAATTTTCTTTGAATTGTGATAACTTAGTTTTAACTTACTA
This sequence comes from Chrysanthemum lavandulifolium, assembly GCA_022545495.1. NCBI lineage: Eukaryota > Viridiplantae > Streptophyta > Magnoliopsida > Asterales > Asteraceae > Chrysanthemum > Chrysanthemum lavandulifolium. Next base: position 286,976,016 of record CM040240.1, read on the forward strand.
TAACACATTCCCACAAAAATTTCTAGCTTTTGATGTGATTTTTGGCAGGCGTACATATGTAAGTGGATGATGCTTTAATGGCTATGGAACAGTATGACGCAGCTGGGGATTCTTATTCAATGGCCTTACACTTGGATCCTTCTATCCGTCGCTCCAAATCATTCAAGGTTGCAACCCACTCCTCTCTCATTGCTTTCTTCTAACTTCCGGAAATTTTTGGGTTTGATTAATGGGTCAAAATGGTGATAATTTGTGCTGCACCTATCACCGTCGACACTGCATACCAAAAACACTTAATATCAAAAATAAATAAAAAATTACACTCATTACAACGTTGCCATATGGTGTAACTACTAACCTCGTTTAACTATAACATCAATATTTCTTTCTAGGCAAAGATTGCAATGCTTCAGGAGAAACTCGCTACTACAAATGGTTGATTCTTGATTCTGAAGACTTGTGTAAGTTTACATTGTTTGTCCTTATCATTATAGCTAGATATTGAATAAATATGGCTATTTTCTTACTCGTTATCGTTTAAGATCTTTTTAACATAAAGCGTGGTCATTTCTTAATGGTTGTTTGCGAATGTGCAGGTACAAGAGTAAACATCAGTGTTCAGTAAAACAGATTCCCAAGATGTCATCCTTCTATACATTTTGGCTTATGTATGTGTTACTATTTTGCGAGTCCTTACCACATAAGTATCTATCGATCCGTTGGATGTAAACAGATGTTGGGGTCTATTTAAACCTCTAACGTCTTTGCTTTCTAACCTTTTGGTAATTAGATTGTAACGGAATAATTAGGATAGATGTTCTGCAACTTGGTATACATCAATTTTAATGCGATATTTCCAAGAAAATATACCATTATCAAAGTCAAGATACAGGGTCTAATGAATAAGATTCACATTTTGAACCCAAATAGTTGGACCATCTTATGTGAAGAAAAATCTCAAATGGATAAAAAATCAGCAAATTGATCAAGCACCACAAATATTGGAGGTCGTACAGAATTGACAATTGTTCCTTGTTCATGTGCTTAAAAAAAAGTCATAGACATTGCACTATTTTGAACAGGCTGCTAATTCGGACATTGCTTTCCCGTGTTATTTTAAGGCTGCGGCGTCTGAGTCAATTAGCGTGCCAGTTATCCAACTATATGAAAAATATATATAATAATACAAAATTATAAAGATTTTGCGGGTAACCATTGTTTCAGACTAATTCATCATGTTTGAGATTGTCGTCACACAAACTCAAACCAAGCAAAGTCCTTCTCTTCGAAGAGGTTGACGTGACCATGCATGTTAGATTTGTTATAAGTTAGCCACCTCAGCCTTATGAGTTAGTATTGTTAGTTTGATTAAAGCCAAATTCACCTAACTTTGGCCATATTTGAAAAAAAGAAGTTGATTGATAAATGTTTTTGTCTTAACACGCAACTAAAAGAACTTATAGAAATACAAAGAAAAATATGTTTGTTTTGACAGGAGTAAATCCATTTCGGATGTGAACATATTAGGCCGTTGGCGTCGGTCATCAAGCCGACCGAACAACCGAAAACCGAGGACCGAAACCGTGGCGCAAAGAATCGAAACCGAACGGATGTTGTCGGTTCGGTTTGGTTCGTTGATGTCGGTTCGATTTAGTTTTCGTCCCGTTCGATGCGATTATCGATCTAGAGTATGTGTATTTTGGCGTGTTTTTGTCGGTTTGGTAGAGCCGAACCGAACCGAAACCAGCGTGATAAAACTCGAACCGAACCGAACCGTGGTACCATTGGTCCGATTCGGTTTATCGGTTCGATCGGTTTCGTCGGTCCGGTTCGATTTTGAGCACCAGTCTTCAGCCCAAAACATATATGTTCCATGTTTATAGCCTATGCAAATTATATTGCACATGTTGTAACATTCAAACTTCATTAACAACACCTACCTATATTCTATCAACATAAACTTTTGTAGATTATAATACAAATAATGTTAAAATTTGACATTGATATTTGAAAACAATGTGTTTGTCAAAACTTGTTTTTTCAAAACATTGTGGAATATGAAATCTTCAAATTGTTCGTTAAAGTTGAATAGTCACTATGTTTACTTTTATAATTTATATGCTTCTTTTCTTATAGTCGTCAACAACTAAAACAGAAATTGTAATTTGCATATACAGTTTCCGATTAAGTTGCTTAACGAACTTTCAATTATTGCATCATCATTGAACTGTAGGGCGTGAACTACATGGTGAGTATGGGGCGGTGCCTTCAATTCGTCAAAAAATATCAAATTTTAGTGTAAAAATATTTTTAGACCTTTTATTAAAGTCACAGACTCATAAAATCAAATCGCTTCACCAAGCCCAAACAACGATAAAACCTTGAGATCTATCTTAATCTAAAAAATATATCATGGGGCCAAAACATGGTTTAGTTGCTTAGGGTGAGGGCCAGGCAAGTGCCGGGGAGCTCGAAGCCAGACTTTAAACAGACCCGCCATAAATGCGCTTTGAGTTAAACGTACCTCACGTTATATTATTCGATTTTAAAGACAAAAGGCCAAAACCATTAAAAAAAAAGGAAAAAAAAAAAAAAAAATCTCAAAGCGAATATCGTTATTTATATTTAAAATGTTAAATAAACTAATATACTATATCTATAAGTTTTTTTAAAAAATAATTGTAATGTTTTACAATTTAGAGAAAACATGTATTCGTTAAATTTTAAGTAAGTTTAAATAGTTAATACGCTTACTTATTTAAAAAAAAAAAAAAAAAAAAAAAGTTGAATGTATCAAATTCTTTTACAAATTAGCCTATAAAAGCCATTTTTTAATTTTAAGCACAAATTACCACCTTAACAAACCAATTTAAGTGTTGGCCAAAAGCACTCGAATGGTGGCAACCGACTCGAACCGTTTGGGTTAACAGGGTTGGATATTACCTTCTCCGCTTTTAAAATAATTGTTCTCCAAAAAAACACACATTTTAATTAAATTATACTAACTATTATTGTTTTCTATTTTAACTTTTTAAAACAATGACAATTTTACCTTAACTAATTAGTTAATGTATTCTTAAAGTTTGTAATAAAAACTTCAAGTATGGGTCGGTAATATTGTAACTCGATCAAACTTTCTTATCTATCTTTAGTAGTGGATAATTAAATTAAGAACGATGAAAAGAAACATGGACTAATAATTTGGAAAGGAGGGAGTAATAATCTTTTTAGCCGGGTATGAGTTTGGTGACAAGCTATGATAATCGTGGATCTGAATCTGCACTACCTGCATCTGCACATTATACCAATATTTGTTTACTCGAATCCATACTCGTTTTAGTGCTATTATATACAATTAATTAGTTATATATATAACATATAATTGCTTCCCATATACTTTTATATAAAATTTCTATTATCTAACACATCTGGACTTTGTATATGATATATTCGAAAGCGTTATACCATTTGATACGATATTTGTTTTCTTTAACTTTAAGGTGTTTTGCTCTGTATTTTCGGCTGGTTTCAGTCTAACTTAATTTTGACACGCGTCATTTTGTAACGATTATTCACTTGAGTTAATCGATACCTCACGAGGAACTGAAAACCAATAGATAATATTAACCGGTCTATGCGAGCAATACAGCGGGTATGAAACTATAGATGTATATATTATAAATAGATGCGATCAGAGTGCATTAAAACCGCCTCGGACCCGAGCCATAGCCGGCTGCAAAATATATAAAACATTAGATAATCTAGAACTTGCAAGTTGATACCTAAACATTTTCAACTATTTTGAACACGTTTTCTATCCAATCTAAAAAGGACCATTATGTATTTATTTGGAACTTTGAAAAATACACGTGTAAATTCACACCAATAATTCAAACATTCAGAAAATGTTCTTATCATTTTACGTACTAGCTAGGAATTATTTGATGTTTTTAAGTTTGCAATGAGTTCTAATCTAGTATGACGTGTTTATAAAAGTCAAATGTTAAAAAATGTCTATAAATAGCATGTACCATGCAACCTTAATCCCATGCAACCTTAAATATGACAACAATCACCATTTTTACTCTTGTTCTTGTCTTGCTTTCTACACAAACACAAACACTATCGGCCTCTACGACAACTTCTGTTACGGATCGTTTCGTTCGTTGTCTAAACGACCAGTCTGATCCTTCGTTTCCAATTACCGGGCTACTCTCACGCCCAACAACTCCTCATTTCCTCCGTTTGCAAACTTACATCCGAAACCTTCGCTTCAATGAATCCACAACCCCAAACCAATCCTAATCATCACCGCTACATGTTTCTCACATTCAAGCAGCCGTCGTTTGTGGTAAAGCAAACGGCTTGCTAATGAAAACAAGAAGTGGAGGACATGACTATGAAGGCCTTTCTTATGTTACAAACACCAACCAACCTTTTTTTGTTGTTGACATGTTTAACTTACGGTCGATAAACGTGAGTTTAGAGCATGAAACTGCATGGGTGCAAGCTGGTGCTACTCTCGGTGAAGTCTATTATCGAATAGCCGAGAAAAGCAACAAACTTGGCTTTCCTGCGGGAGTGTGTCCGACTGTTGGTGTTGGTGGCCATTTTAGTGGTGGTGGATATGGTAATATGATGAGAAAATACGGGCTTTCGGTTGATAATATCGTTGATGCTGAGTTAATCGATGTGAATGGCAAGCTTTTGAATCGAAAGTCTATGGGTGAAGATTTGTTTTGGGCTATTACGGGTGGTGGCGGTGTTAGCTTTGGTGTAGTTTTGTCTTACAAGATTAAACTAGTTCGTGTTCCTGAAGTTGTTACGGTTTTATCATAGAAAGAACATATGAACAAAACCTTACCACTATTGCCCATAAGTGGGTACAAGTTGCTGATAACCTTGATAATGATCTTTTCTTAGAATGAGATTCGACGTTGTAAATGATACTAACGGTGAAAAGACAATCCGTGCTGTCTTTCCATCTTTGTACTTAGGAAACTCGACGAATCTTGTTGCAATCTTGAACAAAGATTTTCCTGAGTTAGGGTTACTAAAGTCGGATTGCATAGAAATGAGTTGGATTGACTCCGTAGTTTACTACAAGGTCGTTCCCTCTTAATACTCCAACCGGCGTGCTTTTAAGCCGTACACCTCAAAGACTAAACCCGTTCAAGATCAAATCTGATTACTTGCAAAACCTATTTCTAAACAAGGGTTTGAGTTTATATTTGAGAGAATGAAAGAACTCGAAAACCAAATGTTGGCTTTTAATCCTTATGGTGGTCGAATGAGTGAGATTTCAATTTGCAAAGCCTTTCCCACATCGATCCGGGAACATAGCAAAGATTCAGTACAGAAGTGAACTGGGACGAACTTGGAGCTGAAGCTCGAACCGATATCTGAATTTCACAAGGTTGATGTATGAGTACATGACTCCTTTTGTGTCCAAGAATCCAAGAGAAGCCTTTTGAACTATAGGGATTTGGATATTGGAATAAATACTCATGGGAAGAATGGTTATGTTGAAGGTATGGTTTATGGGCACAAGTATTTTAAAGAGGCTAATTACAAGAGGTTGACAAGAATCAAGACTAGAGTTGATCCTCAAAACTTCTTTAGAAATGAGCAAAGTATTCCAACTTTGTCAATGTGAAGAACTTTAAATTAAGTAAATAGATCTCCCTAATGGTATATATTATATCTTGCTTTGGGGAAGAATACATATTCTTTAAATACATTATAATGATTTCTTTGTTAATTTGTAAGCTCGAGTTGTATATTTGTAATGAATAAATAAATAAATCCTTCTTTTAATAAGGTTTCATATATATGCTATTATGCTGAAAATGTGTGTAGTTTAGATGTATATATAATTTATGTTGGTCATGGTTTATGGTTTTAACATTTATACATAAACATTTCATTTAATTATTGCTAATAAGCAGGTGTAAACGTTTTATTTTTAGTATTTTTCTCCTTTTTTTTTTTTTTTTTTTTTTTTTTTTTTAATTATTTTCCCCCTTAAACTAGTTATGAGTAGAAGTGAGTGTGGGGCGGTTTTATTAAAACCAAACCTCGAACCAAAATTCGTTTTATGTTTTTAAAACCAAATCTTGCACCAAAAGTTCGGTTTTGATTTTTGGATTCGGTTCGGTTTCGGTTTTTTTTGTCTTTGAGATATCCAAAATTTTCAATGACGATTTTATGTTATACCGTTATTTTAGTTATGTTTTTCAATTCAAATATCCAAAATTTGAATAATAATTTTATATATCCTAATATCCAAATATCTATAATTTTAGAAAACTTTTATATAAGTTTCAATTATGAAAAGGATTGGATAAATCATGAAACTAAAAGCAAAAGAAACAATAGGCAGTTATTAAAGGAGAAAATATTTAAATATATAATACATTATTTGGTTTTAAGTTAAAATAATGGGGCATAAATAATCATGTTTGCAACTAGTGATTTTGATTTTAATAGGTTTTAAACAATAGGAAGAAAAGAGAAATTAAGAGACAACATGAAGGTTGAAGATGGTGTACAAAATAACGAAAATGCCTTCACGTGATTTGCACGTGAGAGACTTAACGATTTTTTAATCATTGTTTGGTCAAAGAACCGGTCTATGAGAAATGGACAACAGGGCTGAGGTGAGCATTACGACCGGATCGACCGACAAAACCGACCGGACCAGGCATGTCAGGTCTCAATCTCGATTTTACCTTATTTCGGTCTCGTCCCGGTCCGGTCCCGGTCAGTCCAAAAGCGAAAATCTGCTTTATTTGGACGGACCGATCGAAGACCGGACCGGACCGATCACATTCGGTCTCGGTCCCTGTTTTACTGAATTGGGTTCTTGATTCAGGTCCAGTCCGGTCCCGGATCAGACGCTCACCCCTTAACCAGGCGATGTAATTATCAAAGTATAAGGACTGAAAGTGAAAAAGATGTATACTCGAGGGATAAAATATGTAATTAACTCTAGAAAGAAAGATAAAAAATTTGTCGTCTTATGTGATGCAGCTACCCTAAAGAAAGCTTAACAACAACACTCACTCTCCCTTATTTATTTATGAATGGCGAAGAAGAAGAAGAAAGAAGGTGTTGTTGTTGATAATGATAATAGTAAGAAAAAGTTGTTAACAACTGGAACTGCAAAAAGTGGTGTGCTCAAACCTCATCAAAATGAGAACAAACAGAAAACAAGGAAATGGTGGTGCCATCAGTGTCACCGTCCCAACAATGTCTTCAAATGCAACAACTGTCATTTCACTAAATACTGCCTAACCTGCTTAACCAAATGGTTGGTTGGTACTACTTCTTTTTATTCTTTTATAACTTGCTTTCTAGTAGAGTAACATTTTACTATTTTATAAAAATAAACAGGTACCCTGGTTTTAGTTTGGAGGAGTTTGCTAAAGCTTGCCCCTTTGTCTCCACATTTGCAACTGCAAAACTGTTTGCGTATATCCTCTCAAAAATCCAATGTATGTCTCCATATTTCCTTTGTTAAATCCTACTAACCTTTTCCCCCTAACCCGTACTAAATCACCCATTTATCTAAATAAACATATTACTCTGGGTTGACCCATTTGACCTATTGAACCACCACCAAGTGACCCTTGGTTTCCACGTCAAGAGTTCAAACCTGGCTAGGTGTGTATAGTTGGGGGTGGTCGGAACGGTCCCTGGATTAACCCACTAAGCCAGCGTACATCTAAGTCAAAAAGGCTTGCGGGTAACCTGAATAGGAAAACCTCATCCTTTTACATGTTTACCCTATGAATTTCATTTTCATGTTTAAAAATACTTAAAACACTTGCCCCAACCAAACAACACTACGGTATGTTTGGCGAAATAAGTACTGCTGGACTTATATTATAAGCGAAATTAAAATTTGTATTTTATAAACTTGTTTGGCAAATGAAATGAGACCGACCTTATTATTGTACTATTACTAAAATGACATAATTAAATGAGTTTTTTATATGTTAGATATTTTGTGGGTAAATATGTAATTTATTCTTCAAAATCCCAGGCTAAAGTTTTAGTCCCTTTTGGGAACTAAAATTTTAGCCGACTTATTTTATAAGCCCTTCCGTAAGCCCCATGACAAGCGAGACTTATTTTATTAGCCGACTTATTTTAAAAGCCAAAGCCCCAATAAGCCCTATTTAAGCCCTCGCCAAACATAGCCTACATGTTTAATAAACCGGTTAAGTTGGTCGACCTAAACACAACCAATAACCTGTTTCTACTTAACCTAACCCGTTAATTTTAGGTATCGTGTCGGAATTGCCTCCCTAAAATCCAAACAAAACAAGTAACTGATGCAGGCCAATGTGTCTTATTAAGCTAACAATAACAGCTATACTTTTGTAATGCAGCAGGGGAAGAAGCTTATTCCTGTTCCAATGCTCATCGAATCCGATATTCCAAACATATCATCGCAAACTTTCCCCTCTTGTCAATCAGCAGCATTTGACTGGGAGAACATTACAGGGTTATCTCTATCAGACTTACCATCACACAATGCTGCTAAATGTGTTGATATATGCTGGTAGGTTAGGAGACATACAAATGATTTATTAGTCGTCTTCATTTTTATAAAGTTACTTTACTAAATGTTATGTTCTGTACGTGCAGCGGTAACTGTGGAGCTTATGTCTTTGACTTGTATCGAAGCTGTGTCTGTGGTTACGCCTTATGTCTATTATGCTGTCGTGATGGTCGGTGGAAATCCCTTAAAAAAGTTGGTATCATCCATTGCCCACCAGTAGATAACGGAGGTTGTGATAATGGGATTCTGAACTTGAAACATGTTTTGCCCCTTGTTTATGTTGCAAGTTTGTTGGAAAAACTCTGAGGGTATGTGAAAGTGATGGTGTTCCCAAGCATTGTACAAATGAAAGCTGTTTGTTTGATTCAAGTGCTAAATACGTTAAAGATGGAGATATGGAGCATTTCCAATTTCATTGGTCTAAAGGCGAGCCCGTAATAGTCAGTGATGTGCTTTCTAAATCTTTGGGGTTAAGTTGGGAGCCAATGGTTTGTGGCGTGCTTTCAGTATCAAAGAAGCACTACACACTCACATACCCATCAAGTCAATGCAATCAACTGCTTGGATTGGAGTGAGGTCGGTATATTATGAGATGGTGTTTTATACTTGGTTGATATTCTTGCTCTAATGATGATATCTTGATATGCAGGTGACTCTTGCATCCAAATTCTTTTCGGGATACTCAAAAGGTCGATCGGAAAGGGAATGGCGGCCTGATCTCATTCTGAAATTGGAAGATTGGAAACCAAGTTGCGTATCTCAAGGAGAATGGCCTCGGCATTTGCTGAACTCATCAGCTGTTTGCCTTTCAAAGATTACACACACCTCAAAATGGGTATCTCAATGTTGCTGCTAAGTTGCCCCAACCATCCTTTAAACGGACATGGGTCCAAGAATGGATATTGGTTATGGAGACTCTGTTACTAAGCTTCACTATGCTAAATCTGATACCGTACGTATGCTATTTCTTATAGTTAAAATCCTATCACTGATATGTGCTTTTAGACAAATTTGAAGAAGATGCAATCAACTAGGACCTATAAATAAGATGATATTTGTCTCATATATTTTTTCATGTCAATATACTTATCATCACAGTTTTAACATAAATTTATTGCATTTTCAAGTTGCCAGTGGAATACTTTCTAAGTTCTTCTAAAATCAATCTGCAGGTGAATGTACTGACACATACAAACTCTGCTGAACATACATCCACAAAGAGTAACAAGACTGATATGGTGAAGCGAAACACTGGTGTGCAAGATGAAGATTTAGCTAATGATACGATGGAGGGAGGTGCTCTGTGGGACATATTCCGGAGGCGAGATGTACCTAATTTGATCAAATATCTTAACATCCACTTTGCAGAATTTAAGCATGCTGATTGTTCCTCAGTTGACCAGGTAACCTGCAATGGTAGATATGTATATTCATATCAACTATAGGTGGTAATTTTGACCCATTTGCTTATGAATGGGTTGTTCTGGGATATGTTCTCTTTTGTCTGGTCAAACAGGTAAAACAAAATGGGTCTCGGTCAACCAATCCCTTTTCGACCCATACATGGTGTCTTGGTTACAGCTGACAGCATATTTCATTATACAGCTGTTGCAAGTTTCCTTCAAAAGCCCATTGTTATCATACAAAGATTGATGATACTGATTTGGGTCCAAAGATTTGAGACAATTTAATCATTTGATGATATGCTTGTGAGCAGCGATGACTGATTAAATTGGCTTTATCTATATGGAGTCAAGTCCTAGTTGAACTACCTGTGGTTATTAGTATTTTACTTGATCATAATTCACAATGAATATCAGTTGAAAATTGGTACTCCACAATGTGATGCTGCAGGTAATTGACCCTATACACGAGCGAGCATATTACCTGGACTTGGAACATAAAAGGAAACTCCGAGAGGAATTTGGTATGTCGCGAGTCACTATCATTTCCCGATTACTCGTCATGTAAAATTCACGGATTTATCGATTCATTTTTGTATATTTTTTGCTGATTAGGAATTGAACCATGGACCTTCAGACAAAAGCTTGGCAATGCAGTTTTCGTACCAGCTGGTTGTCCTTATCAAGTCAGAAACTTGAAGGTCAAATCAAATACTAGTCATCGAATATTAACCTGTTGAACCGTCTTTGTTTGCTAATTTAACTTCCTCGTTGAGTTGCAGTCATGTGCGAAGGTTGAAGTCAACTTTGTTTCACGGAAAGTGTCAGTGAATGCATCCGCCTACAACACGAACTCCGTATGTTTCCTGATAACCACAGGGCCAAACAAGATAAACTCAATGTAAGTTTTCCACATAATCTTGTCATTACTTAAACTAAGAAGCTGCTGGTCCATGCATGTATTGATTATAAAGTAGTATCCTTGAGTCGCAATGAGTGTCAAAGGGTTTTCTACAGATTGGGAAAATGATGATTAATGCATTAGACCAAGCTGTGGCGGATGTCTCAAAGGGGTCGGAGATTCAAATGATGATCATCAGTTTGGCAAGGAGCCCGAAATGTTAGATGGTATGTAAGCTGGGACCCTAATCTTCTGATTGTAGTCCGAAAATTGAATTGTTGGGTAATAACCAAAGCAGCTGGCTCAGAACATCTGAGATTTTCATACGTGCAGCATACACTTTCTTGCCTTTTCTTTCTTGAATTGAATAATAACAATTCTATTTTAACTTTTAAAATGGGTTGAGATTTTACACATACTGAATAAACTTTGGGCAACTTTCAATTTCTTTTCCTGTTTTCATTTTGGCCACCTTATTTCTAAAACGGCGTTCCTAATGCATGTGGTTGATTCTGATTGCATATAAGACACTGCTGTTGCAGGTGACAATGCAAATCACACCAATGGTGATACTGAGACTGATCACAATTGCCAACACACCAACATCGACAGGTTAAAGTTCATCCGAGAGGAGATGCAGATTGAGGTGATCAGTAAGCACATGTTCAAGTCCGAGTACACCAAGCTCCTCGTCTTCTTCTGATGGGTCGCAGCCACTCAAGAGTGACCAAACAACAGTCAAACCTCCTCCTGCTACCCGTGAAGATTCTGTAGTAGGATTGTGGCGGGAAATTGATGTTGGATTAGCAGCAAAAGAGCTACTGCAGGTTATTGAGCAATGTTACCCTGACACATTCCAAGGGGTCCAAATTCGTTCTAAACCAATGTGGCAATCAATATTGAAAGAACTCCATCTGCTCATCAAAGGTTTTCTGGAAACATCTATGGACGAACTCACAGAAGATCAAATAACTAAGCTTCGAGAGGATTTCAATGAATTTGAAAATTTAGGATTTAATTTATCATGGGCCCAGAAAAAGCTAGACATGGTTCAGAAGATTAGATTCGGAAATGAACCATTGTTACAAGAGATTATGACCCTAGAAGAATCTTTAAAATCATCAAAGCAAAAGTTTGTTGAGATGAAAAACGATTTGAGGAAGCTCGTGAGAAGCTGGAGAAGACTATTTCAGAATACGACAATGTTGCAGATGCTAAAAACAACAAAACCACGTGAGCTGGCAGAGGCATGCAAATTTGGAGATGGACATGATGGTCAACTTGGTTTCAATATGCTTCCGGGTACCAGCTTAGCTAGCTCACTTAGTTCAGTAACCAGGAATTGTCAATAATTAACTTAGGATTCCAAAAATACTTTCAGCTTTAAAAGTACCAAGCAGTGGTTATTGTAATTGGTACCTTGTCTATATGACCAACTGGTACTATTTTGCGCCAGAGAATATGGTGTTATTGAAATGATATCATCTGGTATCTCCTAGTAGCAAAATCTCATGATTAATCATAATTTAGTGAATTTATTTGAATATGTCAATAACCAAAATATCATGATGCATACAGAAGTAGTATGATGCTAATGAAGAACAACAAAGAGTGCGATTAAATGTTAAAATTGCCATTGCCAGTTGTCCCGATGGTTGTACAACAAACACTTTCAGACAGCAGTTCAAAAGGAAATAAAGCCATGGCCTAAGAAATAATCATATTCCTAAACTGATGCTTCTTAACAAACTAACTATAACAGAATACCAATAAATTTACTTGCTTTGGTCTGGTTTGAGAAAGGCCAAGCGGGATCATCATCTCAGGTCAATAGTTCTTGGAACGTGATCCTCGTGTTCGATCTGCACTACTTGTGATAAGAACGGATGGTAGAAAAGAAGGGATCACAAGCACAACCAAGCAAACAACTGCGAGTATCACAGCGCGTACCAGGCTTTGTGTGGGATACCCACCAGTAGCTCATCACAAACTGCCATCAACGGTAAAAAATAAACCCATTTATAGTCCAAAAGCGTGACACCAACCAAATCCAGAGGAAAATTGATATAACATGACTATAGAGGTTACAATTTTTAAGAATTTACATTACGGGTCAGTGTGGGTCATGTTTAGTCTCTAACGGGTCAAATGAGTTAAAGTACACGTTGAATAACTTTCAACCCATTTCCTTTTAGCGTAACCTATTTGATCCGTTCAGAGATAAAACATAACCGAAATTGAACTATTTATAAGTAAGCGAATTGAAATTACCACATCTACAACAATGTATGTGATCAACGTTTTAGCAAATGAGATGAAAGTTACCTATGTTATAACGACCATTTCCTCTCCTTTGCATTAGGTATAGCCACCACTCCTTCCGGCTCCACAGTCACCACAACATACATCCCACTCTAAAACCAAAACCTCAATTCACACTTTTCAAAACAAGCAATACAATAATAAAACAAATAAAACCTTTTCGTCATTCTTGAAAATCAGCTTCTGAGTATTGAGCAACTTCCGCTGTCGTTTCAATGGTAAGTCTAACTCCCCTTTGCTCAGCTGCAACGAAAGCTAGCGGGTATCTGTTGTAACACGTATATACATTCGTTTAGCCACAACAGAAGTTAAAAGAAAAGTTAAAAGACAAGGTAACGTAATGGTAATGTGCGTACAGAAGCAGGGTATGATATCTTGACTTCGTACCACGTGTTTGGCCTAAGGCCGTGAAGGTGGTACAGACGAACCGCTATGTAATGGCATGGTTTGTTTTCGAAGTTCTTTGCCAACGTATAATAAAAATTCGCGTTGGTGAGCGTTACAGCATGTAATGAGGCATAGCAGAAAGTAACATACAGTGGTTGCACAACAAGACATGATGATTGTATTTGTAGGAGTAAGTTTATGTAGCTGTATATATAGACGATACAATAATAAAATAAATACTAGTGAATAACAATAACAGACCTTCTTGTAAATGAAGATCCAGTTAAGTGGATCTAAGTAGTTTCTTTTGGGTTATTGGGGATTGGGTTTAAAAGCAAAATAGTAAAATTGCATTTTGGTCCCTGTGGTTTGGCCAAATCGCAGGTTTGGTCCCATCTTTTTGAAAGTCAACGATGGTCCTCATTTGAAATTTTGGTTGCATGTTTGGTCTTGACCAAACTTAAATAATAAAGACTCTGCTGCTCTTCTTCCCCGATTATTTTTTTCTTTACTTATTCATAACAATAAATAGGGTTTTAACCTACCTTTGTTTACACTCCTCACTTATTTTCTTTAAAGGATTTTACTAAAATCAAACACAAACTAAATTTGCCACCACCCGTTCTCTTTTCCTATGAAATAAAAGCCCAGATTACTTTATCAATCCAATGCAAGCGGTTGTTCCTCATTTTTCTTTAAATCAAAAGAAATTCGAAGGCTTTCAATATTTATTGGTACTCGAGACCCGAGTAACAAGCAAACCAAATAAGCCTCACCCAGAGCAGCTCTGCGGTTTGGTACATCTCGACACCTGACGCAACACCACATTCGAACCACAGATACCAATAAGTTTATAACATTTTATTATCAAGAAATCGTTTCCATGTTTTAATAAATCAAACCAGGCATGCGGCCGAAGTCAACTCGTGACTCAACCACGAGGTTATCAAGAAATATGAGTCAAAACTCATGGGTTTTAACCTACCTTTGTTTACAACACAAAAGAGAAATGGTGGCGGCGTTGTGGTGAGGGTGGTGGTGGCGTGGGTGGTTAACGAGAGGTGGGGAGGGTTTAAGAGCGTGACCTAGTGGATCGGAAGGAGAGAGGTGGGAGTGTTTTGAGGTGGGTGGTGTAGTGTGGATGGCGGTGATTGTGTGGTGGTGGTGGCGGCTTTAAGGTGGGCTGGAGGCTATAATAGTTTTCACAAAGTATTGTAGCCTCAGTATAAACTCATTTGGTGTGTGGATTTTTGAGGAAATCAGTCGAGGTTCTAGTTTGATGTAGACCACGAGTTCTAGTTTTGAGATATGAATTTGTGTTTGATATTATCCGGTTCTTGTATATGTTCTTGATATTGGATGAATAAATAAAAGAAAAATAATCGAGAAAAATTAAGGACAAGAATAGTCTTTAGTCATTTAAGTTGGCTTTGGGACTAAACATCAACCAAAACTTCAAAATAAGGACCATCGTTACACTTTCGAAAAGGATGAGGACCAAACCCATAATTGGCCAAACCACGTGGACCAAAAATACAATTACTCAAAAAAAAAAAAAAAAAAGAAGGCAAAATTAGGGGTGTTTGGCTAAGCTTATTAATCGTGAAGTCAATTTGGGCTTATTTTTATAAGCTCTTATTTCGAGACTTGTCATTACATATAAGTTTATCATATCATAATAAACTTATGAGATATGATACTTAGCAGTCTCATGGATTGTAAAATAAGCGGGTCCTTATATCACAATTTATCAAGATCTTTCGAAGTGTTTTAAACATCTTATTAGACATCCCATTAGGTCCATTTATTATATTCCTAAACTTATATAAAGTTCGAAGTCTCGAAATAAAATAGTAAATTTGGAAGTTTATAAAAATAAGCCCAAATTGCAGTGTTTTAGGCTCCCATTAGACCTCAATTAGGTCCATTTATTATATTCTAAAAAACTTATAGTACGTAGTCTCGAAATAAGTTAAATGAATTTGAAGCTTATAAAAATAGCCCAAATTTCATTAAATTTCTACTTTTTTTTGTAATCTTAATTTTACGGCTTTATTTTGAGACATCTCACATATAATTTGAGTTAATTGCATTTTGGTCCTTGTGGTTTGGTAATTGCGGTTGGTCCAAAGCTTTTAAAGTCGTGATAGTTCCGTTTGAAGTTTGGATTTGCATTTTGAGTCCTTGGATAAAGTGAAATGACTAAAATACCCTTGTCTTCTTGAGGAAAAGGCGAGGGTTATTTGGTCATTTTATACCAATAAGGACAAAAATCAACCCAAACTTTAAAATGGGACTATCGTTCTGTTTCAAAGTTTAAGGACTAAACTGCGATTAATTGGCTCATAAGGACCAAAAATGCAATTAACTCTATAAATTTACTTATATTAGCCGCAAGTCTCAAAATAAGCAGTAAAATTAAATAAGCCCAAATTTTATTAAATTTCGGCTTATTTTTTGTAAGCTCTAATTTTACGGCTTATTTTGAGACTTGTCGACTTATATAAGTTAAAAAAAATAAGCATAAATGGGCTTAAGCTCCCAAACAGGAAGTTTAAAACCCCAGTCCCTAAATACACCCCCCGCCTAAATAAATAATACACAATCAGTCAATCAGTTGGTTTAAATAAAGAATTGAATTAGGGGAAAACATCGTCATGGTAACTACACTTTCTTTTTATTCTTCTTCAATTTCTTTTTTTGTTAATTGATTTTTAAAAAAAAAATTGTTGAATTGGATTGTGCAGTTTTCGATAGCAGCAATCAACGATGCTGCTGATGCTCATAACAACAATGATAAAAGAAGAAAAACACAGCTGGAAATTGCCCCTACCAAAGAAGCCCAGGCATTATATTATTCTTTTTTCCTTTTTATTATAATCATTATTATTATGATTTCACTTTTATTAATTAACATTTTATTTTTTATATATAAATAGGAGTTTCGCCTTTCGCAAATGTATCAAGATGGACTTGTGAAGTTACAAGCTAAAGACTATCATAACGCCCGCCTTCTTTTCCAATCCGTCTTAGACGACAACCTTCTTCCTACCGCCACACCAAAGGTACTATCATCATTTAATTCACTTTTTTATTTATATATAGGGTGTGTTTGGTGAAACTAGCAGTAGCAATTAGCAGTAAGCAGTTAGCAGGAGCAGTTAGCAGTAGCAGTTTAATTTATAAAAGTGTTTGGTAGAATAGCTGTAGCCATAATTTTATTGTGTAAAATGGCATAATGCTAAATGCTAAATGCTTATTCAAAGAGCATTTAGCTTTAGCGTTTTTCTTATAAATGCTAACTGCTAATCATTCCAAACAAGCTTTTTTTCAAAAACGCTAAATGCTAAATGCTAATTGCTCCATTTATGCTCGCTACTAAACACACCCATAAAGGCCTAATCATGCGCCGAATGTATCTAACTTGTCACCTTTTATGATGTATCGTGTCATCACCATGCGTGTTATTTGACGATTTTACCCTTAATTTATACATAAAATTTAACTGCTCATATGATAGGCTACTAAGAACTATAAAAGTAACAAGTTAGATACATTTCCGCGCAATTAGGCCATTTATATATAGGCTATGTTTGGCAAAAGTAGCTATGAGTCAGAACCACTCTCACGCTCACAGCTCAACTTCTTAAAGAAGCATTGGAAAAATGAGCTTTCTAAAAATAGCAAAGCTCACCGCTCTTTTGCCAAACGACACTAAAAATAAAAAACTCACCGCTCACCTCTCATACGCCTAGAAAGCTCCAAAAAGCTCTGCGCCAAACATAGCCATAATCAATCTCGTATTCTAAATCATGTCCATCAGCAGGTCGATAATGGCAATGATGATGATGGAACAAAAGCGGCTGATGCCCATCTACTGCAGCTTAGGTTCTTAACGCTCAAAACCTTGCCACTGTTTTCCTACAACAAGGCTCGCACACTACCGAGTGCGTTACAATGTTATCTTCAAGTGTCGACATCGACTCCAAAGATTCGTAAATGCGTGAATCAGCTCGGAACATTGGCGTGCTCAATGGCCTTGTTCACCATCTCGTTAGGCGTTTGAGCAAGGTCTTCTATGCAGCCCCAACAACTGTAAGTCTTTACTTGTTTATCTGTTTGCATTGTGTTTACGTATATGAGGTGTCCTTAGAATTCATTTATGGATGGGTGGATGGATGTGTTTAGGGAATTGCATGGAGAAGCTGTTGGAAGTGCTTATTGCTATCGGTGACGAGGTTGCCTGTCTTTCTGTTGCCGAGTTAATACTAAGACATTGGCCTTCACATGCTCGTGCGTTACATGTCAAACGTGTTATCGAAGACTCGGAACCAACCCCTTTTGCTCCAAGAGGTATAGACAAATTGGAACCGCATCACGTCCGGCTGAAGTTCACGGACAAGAGAAAAACTACAGATCACGACTTGGATGACAGTAACGCAGCTAAAAGGTTGAATCAGAATATCATGTTGAATCTCCCAGAGGCTTCTTGGACAGCATTAGCGGGCGAGCTTTTAGGGATATTGATTCCGTTGAATGAATGTGAAAATACTGAATCGGGGGCTCGTGAATCGTTAAGATCTGGAGATATTAGGTTAGTAATACAGCTACCTTCTAGTTCAGATAACGTTTCCGGAGAAAGGAAAACGAATAATGAAATGGAGACTGAAGCTGTCGAGTTGGCTAACACAGAGAACAGTATGTCTGAAGAACCACTCCAAGAGAGACGCAGCACTCGACTTAGGAGTCGCAAACCTGATAAGGAAGAATCGTCAGATTTCACAGCCACTAAGGATCTAGTCAAACTTGTTCCTCAATTTCTGGAACCGTTTGTCATGGTTGAGTCAGGAATTAAGAAATGCTCCGAGGTTATGACTAATACTCAAAATAATGAGTCCATTGATGTTGTTAGGTTTGTGAATGAAACATCGAATAATCATGGTGCGTATCATTTAGGCCACTTGCTCTTAGAGGATATTGCGTGTAGAAATGTTTCATAT
Source organism: Chrysanthemum lavandulifolium (assembly GCA_022545495.1). Taxonomy (NCBI): domain Eukaryota; kingdom Viridiplantae; phylum Streptophyta; class Magnoliopsida; order Asterales; family Asteraceae; genus Chrysanthemum; species Chrysanthemum lavandulifolium. Next base: position 286,994,598 of record CM040240.1, read on the forward strand.
CAGGATGCGTTTGCAAAGTTTTTAGAGTTGGAAAAATTGACTAGGAATTCAGGGGAGATTAGAACCCCGGAATGCAGCCTTTTTCTTGCTGAGCTCTCTTATGACTTTGGAATACGATCAGCAGACCCGTCAACGTTGACTGAGTTTATGTCGATGGCATCTTATCATCTTTGTAAAGTTGTTGAATCTTTAGCTTTAGATTACTCGTTTGATTCTAGTGGTGGAATTGCCGAGAATAATACTTCACCTTCTACTGACAGCTCTTTAATTGGCTCCCTGTTAGACAATAAACGAGCCTTTTGGGCCCGCTTTTACTGGTTAAGTGGAAAATTGGCGATTTTAAACGGTAACAAAGAAAAAGCTCAGAAAGACTTTGGTGTTTCACTGGCACTAATGACAGCCAAGGAAAATGCTATTGGTTCTATTAGCCTGCCGCACTTGAAAGTAACGAAGGAGCTGACTGTTGATTTGGTTCTGCGTGAAATTAATCAGTTAGAGGTTGATTTTTTGATGAAAAATAATGTCGGTGACATAATTGAAAAAGACTCGCCCTCCGAGTGCATTAGCTTGCTTGCCCCTCTTCTATTTTCCATGGAAGATGATAATGTCGCTGATTCATCTATTCTTAGTAAAGATAGTGACGGTAGTGTTACTTCAGCTGAATTATCTGCACTGAATGTTCTAATCAAAGCATGCGAAAAATCAAAACGGTGGATGCCAGTGTTTACTTAAGATGCCATAGACAGAAACTCGACTTCTCATGGCTGCAACTGGTGTGGAACAGTGCTTTGGTTCTGAGAAATCATTCAATGTAGCAACACCTGAGGCGCCACCAGCCTCTGAAACTGAATCAAGTGAAAAATTAAGCGCAGGGTTGCATCCCCTCTTATCCGAGGAATTGAAGGCAATTTCCAAATGTGCCCTGGAGCTGAAGAACTCCATCAGTCCTTGTGGAAGCACTGTAAGTTGATTTATTTTTGTCATTGTTATTCTGAAAGCAATATTATTATTACTAGCTCCGGGCCCGCCCCCGGGCGGCTAGCCTCAAGAATTATTAAAGATAAAATTAGTAACGTAGTTGTTAAGATATTCACAATTGACGTGTTAGATTTCATTTATTAATGTGGTGTTTTATGTTTAAATTATAGTGTTTTGTTGGGCTCTACATTAGGGCTTAGATCAATACAATTATGATTATGAGAAGTTTGTAAGGATTAAAGACACATTATGGCGTCTTGTAAACTTAATAAGCAAATAAATGCAAAATTTGGTCGGTGTTTATTCAATCGTGCTAACATATGTTTGACAAATTGTGTGCAAGTAATGTGTATTCTACAATGATGCATATATAGATACTGTAGAGTATAACTCTGGTGAAACATCACGACTGTACATTAAAACTACCTAATATAAGGGCTTGTTGGCGTTTGGAACCTGCATCGTCATCTGGTATGTAAAGCTTTAACCATCGATCATTCATTACTTGATCCGGTCTTGCATTAGCATAAGCCTGATGTTACAACATAGGCATGTTAAACATAGATCTATACCAAAATTGAAAGTTACGGCATAACAAATATGTAAAACTCACATCGTGGACTGCTTCACGTATCACGCAAAATTGTTCCCGCGAAATGGTTCTCACTTGATCAGTTTTAAACCTAAGGCCCGCCTAATGGGCGGCTAGCTAAAAGTCTTATTATTAAACATAAAAATGTAGTACAATGATGATGTAAATATAAAATCCGTAAATGCATAATGCTGAAAGATAATTAGGCTAACGTAAAATGCCAAATGTAAATAATCCGGAATTAACATAAATAACCTTGTCTAAATAAAATAAAGGAAAACCATACTTTTACGTCGTTTGGTACTTGTGAAAAAGAATAAAAAAAAACACGATGATAAACCAAATTTAAAACAAAAGAAGCCTGCAACAAATACTTTTTAGACGTGTTTTATCAATATTGTGCAAACACGTTCCCGGAGCACCGATCTTAAGAGGCATGCTTGCCACACTTTTAATGCCGATAAATGACCAAATAACTTTACAAAACCCCCTATATAAGCTCATATGCCCCAGCTTATAAGCTTATCCAAACACCTGGATGAGCTTGTTTTTGCTAATCAAGCTAATAAGTACTCTAAATAAACTAAAACAAATGCCTATTAGTCTTGAGCCTTGACTATCCGGGTAAAAGCGTTTATATTTTACAATATTGTAGTAGATACACACATAAGCATTTGTTAATACATAAATTTTTAATACGGATTGAGATTTACACTTTACTACATTGGATCCTTAGTCAAGGATTTCTATACAATTTGAATGTTATAAATGCCTAAAACTTACAGTTTAGGCAAACCTTTTTGCCCATTTATATCAAGCAACATTCGTAATATGCGCACTTTCCAAATGTAATATTAAGGTCGATATAGAGCTGTAGCTTACTGGTTGACATGTAATATGCGCACTTTCCAAATATGGTTTCATGTGCTGTTTTGTATAGCACGCTGGGGAATCTTAGTACACCACGTTTACCATAAATGGTGTGGTTGCAGAGTTTATTGCTGCCAATTTGAACTGTAAAGTCAATAAGGAAATTTCTTGATGAACAGCTAGATAAGTAAATACGTATTCACGTCCTTCCTTTTTTCCCTGCTTCCTGTTGTGGGGGTAAGTTTATTTCGAGTTTCATCTATCCAGCCAAAAGTGGTAGGCCATTCGGGAGAGCGTTTGTCATGCTTGTATATACCGTTGTAGCTACATCTAGTTTGAGTGGCTGTCAACTGATAGAACTCAAGTACAAGTAATGTACAAAA
>CM040240.1:286997520-287054363 GCA_022545495.1 Chrysanthemum lavandulifolium
GGTATTTATAGTTTTACATAGTACGCCCTCCGCCGGGTCAGTATATCGCATACGGTGGGAAAAGACACGTCAGTCCTCCACTGTGTTACTCTAACTAACTAATAGATAACGTAATGTCTACGAGCTAACATATGCTAGACAATAGTTGGGGTGACCGACACTTCACTATGGATTTACTAAATCCTAACAGAATAGGAAGTTCTTAGCTGGATATAACTGGCACTTGGCGAAAATAACATGTTCTTAATCGGTTCTTCTTGGTTATTGGCGGAATAGCTAGTTCTTATATGGATCTAACTGGTTTGTATTGGTTCTTGGCGGAATAAGCGTTCTTATTTGGATCTAAGCGGTTCTTGGCGGAATAGTTGGTTCCTATTTGGATCTAACTATTTATTGGCCGGAATAGCTAGTTCTTCTTGGTTCTAACTGGTTCTTCTGGTTCTTGGCCAAAATAACCGGTTCTTAACAATTTCTTCTTTGGTTCCCTCTTGGTTCATTTGTTCGGTCGTTTTGTGGTATTTTGTTGAAAACGGAGTTACGGCTCAAAAGTTATGGCCGTTTGAAGTTTTGAGGTAAAATGTAAACTTTGGTCAAGCCGCAAGTTGTTAAACAGCAAGTAGTCAAACCGTAAAAGTAAAAACTTAGTATTTCTGATCAAATCACAGTGGTCAAATCGCATTGGCCAAATCACAGGATTGTCAAACCGCTGTAATACAAACCGCTTTTTATCAAACCTCTTCCGATACAACGAATCTAGACAAACCGCATCCAAGAACTTGGCAAATCGCTTCCTTGATCAGATCAAATCGCACCCAAATGACATCAAACCGCATACAAGAAAATAGTACGAGACTGTTGTTTCATTGAAACTCTTCAAATACAAAACTTTTCCAATCCAAAACACTATAGCCAAGATGAATTAAACCTTCCAAACCAAAACCTAAGCACTTATGATGAATCTAAACACCAAAGTACTATCAAAATTCAAACTTTAACACTTTTAGGGTATAGAATTCGAACCAACAAAACATACAATTGTTGGATTTTGGTTATTGTAACACATAAAAAATCAATTATATGGTTCGAATCTTAGCAAGAAACTTAGAGAGAGAAAGTAGGAGAGGTGATCCTTTCTAGAGAGATAAAGTGAGAGAAAAACAAATAGAATGTTAGATTAAGAAATGAAATATCCAACCCTCTACCTTGGGAGGTAGAGGTTATTTATAGTTTTAGATAATACGCACTCCGTCGAGCTGTGGATCAGACATACAGTAGGTAAAGACCCGTCCGTCCTCCACGGCGTTACTCTAACTAACTAACTAATAGATAACGTAATGTCTACGAGCTAACATATGCTAGACAATAGTTGGGGTGACCGACACTTCACTATGGATTTTCAAAATCCTAACAGGAATAGGCAGTTCTTAGGTGGATCTAACTGGTTCTTGGCCAAAATAACATGTTCTTAATTGGTTCTTACTGGTTATTGGCCGGAATAGCTAGGTCTTATATGGTTCTAACGGTTTGTCTTGGTTCTTGGCCGGAATAAGCGGTTCTTATTGGATCTAATCGGTTCTTGGCGGAATATTTGGTTCTTATTTGGATCTATCTATTTATTGGCGGAATAGCTAGTTCTTAGCGGTTCTAACTGGTTCTTACTGGTTCTTGGCCGAAATATCCGGCTCTTAACTAGTTCTAACTGGTTCCTATTGGTTCAAGCTATTCATGTCTTTTTCACAGTTATTTTGCTGAAAAGGGAGTTACGGTTCAAAAGTTATGGCCTTTTGAAGTTTTGAAGTAAAAAGTCAACTTTGGTCAAGCCGCAAGTAGTCAAACCGTAAAAGTCAAAACTCAGTTTTTTTGATCAAATCACATTGGTCAAATCGCAGGATTGTAAAACCAATGGAATATAAACCGCTTAAATCAAACAAATTTTTATCAAACCGCTTATCAAGCAATTAACAAACTGTTTCTTATCAAACCGCTTAAATCAAACCGCTAAAGATAAACCGCTTGAGTCAAACCGCTTAAGTCAAATCACTTATGTTAAACGCTAAAAACAAACCGCTTGAGTCAAACCGCTTAAGTGAAATTGCTTATGTCAAACCACTTAAGTCAAACCGCTTAAGTCAAACATCTTCCAATACAACGAATCTAGACAAACCGCATCCAAGAACTTGACAAATCGCATCCTTGATCAGATCAAATCGCACCCAAATGACATCAAACCGCATACAAGAAAATAGTACGAGACTCAAACCGCTTCCTTTAAACTCTTCAAAATCTAAACTTTTCCAATTCAAAACACTATAATCAAGATGAATAAAGCCTTCCAAACCAAAACCTAAGCACTTATGATGATTCTAAACACAAAAGTACTTTCAAAATTCAAACTTTAACACTTTTAGGGTAAAGAATTCGAACCAACAAAACACATAAATAACCAATCTTTATGATCTAACCATGGCTCTTGATACCAATTGTTGGATATTGGTTATTGTAACACACAAACAATCAATTATATGGTTCGAATCTTAGCAAGAAACTTAGAGAGATAAAGTAGGAGATGGGATCCTTTCTAGAGAGATAAAGTAAATGAAAAACAAAAAGAAATTTAGGTAAAGAAATGAAAGGTACAACCCTCTACCTTGGGAGGTAGAGGGTATTTATAGTTTTATATAATATGCCTTCTGTCGGGCTGTGGATCAGACATACAGTAGGTAAAGACCCGTCCGTCCTCCACGGTGTTACACTAACTAACTAACTAATAGATAACATAATTTCAACGAGCTAACATATGCTAGATAATAGTTGGGGTGACTGACACTTCACTATGGATTTTCTAAATCCTAACAGGAATAGGCAATTCTTAGGTGGATCTAACTGGTTCTTGGCATAAATAGCATGTTCTTAACTGGTTCTTACTGGTTATTGGCCGGAATAGCTAGTTCATATCTGGTTCTAACTGGTTTGTACTAGTTCTTGGCCGGAATAGGCGATTCTTAGTCGCATCTAATCGGTTCTTGGCCGGAATATTTGGTTCCTATTTGGATCTAACTATTTATTGGCGGAATATCTAGTTCTTAAGCGGTTCTAACCGGTTCTTACGGGTTCTTGGTGAAATATCGGCTCTTAACTAGTTCTAACTGGTTCCCTCTTGGTTCAGCCGTTCCGGCCGTTTGACAGTATTCATTTGGCGGGTTCTGGTTCAAAAGTTATGGCCGTTTGAAGTTTTGATGTAAAAAGTCAACTTTGTTCAAGCCGCAAGTGGTCAAACCGCAAGTATTCAAACCGTAAAATTCAAAACTAGTTTTTTGATCAAATCGCAGTGGTCAAATCACATTGGTCAAATCGCGGGATTGTCAATCATTGGAATACAAACCGCTTTTATCAAACCGCTTCTTATCAAATCGCTTAACTTAAACCGCTTATTATCAAACGCTTTGATCAAACCGCAAGACAAACCGCTTAAGTCAAACCGCTTATGTCAAACCCCTTACGTCAAACCGCTTAAATATCAAGAATATCCGGTTCTTAACTAGTTCTTCTTTGGTTCCTACCGGTTCGAGTTGTTCCGTCGTTTTGATTGGTATTTTCTTGAAAGCGGTTCTGGTTCAAAAGTTACGGTAGTTTGAAGTTTTGACGTAAAATGTAAACTTTGGTCAAGCCGCAAGTTGTCAAACAACAAGTAGTCAAACCGTAAAAGTAAAAACTTAGTATTTCTGATCAAATCACAGTGGTCAAATCGCATTGGCCAAATCGCAGGATTGTCAAATCCTTTGGAATACAAACCGCTTTTTATCAAACCGCTTGGATACAGCGAATCTAGACAAACCACATCCAAGAACTTGGCAAATCGCTTCCTTGATCGGATCAAATCGCACCCAAATGACATCAAACCGCATACAAGAAAATAGTACGAGACTCAAACGACTTCTTGAAACTCTTCAAAACTAAAATTTTCCAATCCAAACACTATAACCAAGATGAATTAAACCTTACAAACCAAAACCTAAGCACTTATGATGAATCTAAACGCCAAAGTACTCTCAAAATTCCAACTTTAACACTTTTAGGGTATAGAATTCGAACCAACAAAACATACAAATAACCAATCTTTATGATCTAACCATGGCTCTTGATACCAATTGTTGGATTTTGTTATTGTAATACATGAAAAATCAATTATATGGTTGAATCTTAGCAAGAAACTTAGAGAGAAAGTAGAGATGGGATCCTTTCTAGAGAGAAAGTGAGAGAAAAACAAAGAGAATGTTAGATTAAGAAATGAAATATCAACCTCTACCTTGGGAGGTAGAGGTATTTATTGTTTTACATAATCGCCTCAGGTCGAAATTTGTGGATCGAGATATCTGATGAGTAAAGACCCGTCCAGTCCTCTACGGCGTTACTCTAACTAACTAACTAATAGATAACGTAATGTCTACGAGCTAACATATGCCAGACAATAGTTGGGGTGACCGACACTTCACTATGGATTTTCAAAACCCTAAGAGGAATAGGCAGTTCTTAGGTGGATCTAACTGGTTCTTGGCCAAAATAACATGTTCTTAACTAGTTCTTCTTGGTTATTGGCGGAATAGCTAGTTCTTATATGGTTCTAATCGGTTTGTCTTGGTTCTTGGCCGAATAAGCGGTTCTTAAATTGGATCTAGGTGGTTCTTGGCCGGAATAGCTGGTTCCTATTTGGATCTATCTATTTATTGGCCGGAATAGCTAGTTCTTAATTGGTTCTTACTGGTTCTTGGCCGAAATATCCGACTCTTAACTAGTTCTAACTGGTTCCTATTGGTTCAAGCTATTCATGTCTTTTTCACAGGTATTTTGCTGAAAAGGGAGTTATGGTTCAAAAGTTATGGCCTTTTGAAGTTTTGAAGTAAAAAGTCAACTTTGGTCAAGCCGCAATTGGTCAAACCACAAGTAGTCAAACCGTAAAAGTCAAAACTCAGTTTTTTTGATCAAATCACAGTGGTCAAAACATTGGTCAAATCGCAGGATTGTAAAACCAATGGAATATAAACCGCTTAAATCAAACCGCTTTTTATCAAACCGCTTAACTTAAACCACTTCTTATCAAACTGCTTAAATCAAACCGCTAAAGATAAACCGCTTGAGTCAAACCGCTTAAGTCAAACCACTTATGTTAAATCGCTAAAAACAAACCGCTTGAGTCAAACCGCTTAAGTCAAACCGCTTAAGTGAAACCGATTATGTCAAACCACTTAAGTCAAACCGCTTAAGTCAAACATCTTCCGATACAACGAATCTAGACAAACCGCATCCAAGAACTTGGCAAATCGCTTCCTTGATCAGATCAAATCGCACCCAAATGACATCAAACCGCATACAAGAAAATAGTACGAGACTCAAACTGTTTCATTGAAACTCTTCAAATACAAAACTTTTCCAATCCAAAACACTATAGCCAAGATGAATTAAACCTTCCAAACCAAAACCTAAGCACTTATGATGAATCTAAACACCAAAGTACTATCAAAATTCAAACTTTAACACTTTTAGGGTATAGAATTCGAACCAACAAAACATACAATTGTTGGATTTTGGTTATTGTAACACATAAAAAATCAATTATATGGTTCGAATCTTAGCAAGAAACTTAGAGAGAGAAAGTAGGAGAGGTGATCCTTTCTAGAGAGAAAGTGAGAGAAAAACAAATAGAATGTTAGATTAAGAAATGAAATATCAACCCTACACCTTGGGAGGTAGAGGTTATTTATAGTTTTAGATAATCGCACTCAAAGAAATGTGGATCGGACATCTGATGAGTAAAGACCCGTCCAGTCCTCCACGCGTTACTCAACTAACTAACTAATAGATAACGAATGTCTACGAGCTAACATATGCTAGACAATAGTTGGGGTGTGACACTTCACTATGGATTTTCAAAATCCTAAGAGGAATAAGCGTTCTTAAGTGGATCTAAGCGGTTCTTGGCCAAAATAACATGTTCTTAATCGGTTCTTACCGGTTATTGGCGGAATAGCTAGGTCTTATATGGTTCTAACTGGTTTGTCTTGGTTCTTGGCGGAATAAGCGGGTTCTTAGTTGGATCTAAGCGGTTCTTGGCGGAATATTGGTTCTTATTTGGATCTATCTATTTATTGGCCGGAATAGCTAGTTCTTACTCGGTTCTAACGGTTCTTCTTGGTTCTTGGCCGAAATATCCGGCTCTTAACTAGTTCTAACTGTTTCCTATTGGTTCAAGCTATTCATGTCTTTTTCACAGGTATTTTGCTGAAAAGGGAGTTACGGTTCAAAAGTTATGGCCTTTTGAAGTTTTGAAGTAAAAAGTCAACTTTGGTCAAGCCGCAAGTAGTCAAACCGTAAAAGTCAAAACTCAGTTTTTTTGATCAAATCACAGTGGTCAAATCACATTGGTCAAATCGCAGGATTGTAAAACCAATGGAATATAAACCGCTTAAATCAAACAACTTTTTATCAAACCGCTTCTTATCAAACAGCTTAACTTAAACCGTTTCTTATCAAACCGCTTAAATCAAACCGCTAAAGATAAACCGCTTGAGTCAAACCGCTTAAGTCAAATCACTTATGTTAAACGCTAAAAACAAACCGCTTGAGTCAAACCGCTTAAGTCAAACCTCTTAAGTGAAATTGCTTATGTCAAACCGCTTAAGTCAAACATCTTCCAATACAACGAATCTAGACAAACCGCATCCAAGAACTTGACAAATCGCATCCTTGATCAGATCAAATCGCACCCAAATGACATCAAACCGCATACAAGAAAATAGTACGAGACTCAAACCGCTTCCTTGAAACTCTTCAAAATCTAAACTTTTCCAATTCAAAACACTATAATCAAGATGAATAAAGCCTTCCAAACCAAAACCTAAGCACTTATGATGATTCTAAACACAAAAGTACTATCAAAATTCAAACTTTAACACTTTTAGGGTATAGAATTCGAACCAACAAAACACATAAATAACCAATCTTTATGATCTAACCATGGCTCTTGATACCAATTGTTGGATATTGGTTATTGTAACACACAAACAATCAATTATATGGTTCGAATCTTAGCAAGAAACTTAGAGATAAAGTAGGAGATGGGATCCTTTCTAGAGATAAAGTAAATGAAAACAAAAAGAAATTTAGGTAAAGAAATGAAAGTACAACCTCTACCTTGGGAGGTAGAGGTATTTATAGTTTTATATAATATGCCTTACGTCGAACGTGGATCGGACATCGGTGAGGTAAAGACCCGTCCAGTCCTCCACGGTGTTACTCTAACTAACTAACTAATAGATAACATAATTTCAACGAGCTAACATATGCTAGATAATAGTTGGGGTGGTGACACTTCACTATGGATTTTCTAAATCCTAACAGAATAAGCAATTCTTAGGTGGATCTAGCGGTTCTTGGCATAAATAGCATGTTCTTAGCGGTTCTTCTGGTTATTGACCGAATAGCTAGTTCATATCTGGTTCTAACTGGTTTGTACTAGTTCTTGGCGAATAAGCGGTTCTTAGTCGCATCTAATCGGTTCTTGGCCGGAATAAATGGTTCCTATTTGGATCTAACTATTTATTGGCCGGAATATCTAGTTCTTAAGCGGTTCTACTTGGTTCTTACGGGTTCTTGGCGAAATATCCGCTCTTAACTAGTTATAACCGGTTCCCTCTTGGTTCATTTGTTCGGCCGCTTTGATGAGTATTTATTTGAAAATAGGGTTACGGTTCAAAAGTTATGGCCGTTTGAAGTTTTGATGTAAAAAGTCAACTTTGTTCAAGCCGCAAGTGGTCAAACCGCAAGTAGTCAAACCGTAAAATTCAAAACTCAGTTTTTTTGATCAAATCGCAGTGGTCAAATCACATTGGTCAAATCGCAGGATTGTCAACCGCTGGAATACAAACCGCTTTTTATCAAACCGCTTCTTATCAAACTGCTTAACTTAAATCGCTTATTATCAAACGCTTTGATCAAACCGCTGAAGACAAACCGCTTAAGTCAAACCGCTTATGTCAAACCCCTTACGTCAAACCGCTTAAATATCCGGAATATCCGGTTCTTAACTAGTTCTTCTTTGGTTCCCTCTTGGTTGTTTGTTCCGTCGTTTTGATTGGTATTTTCTTTGAAAGCGGTTCTGGTTCAAAAGTTACGGCCGTTTGAAGTTTTGACGTAAAATGTAAACTTTGGTCAAGCCGCAAGTTGTCAAACAACAAGTAGTCAAACCGTAAAAGTAAAAACTTAGTATTTCTGATCAAATCACAGTGGTCAAATCGCATTGGCCAAATCGCAGGATTGTCAAATCACTGGAATACAAACCGCTTTTTATCAAACCGCTTCAGATACAACGAATCTAGACAAACCGCATCCAAGAACTTGGCAAATCGCTTCCTTGATCAGATCAAATCGCACCCAAATGACATCAAACCGCATACAAGAAAATAGTACGAGACTCAAACCGCTTCCTTGAAACTCTTCAAAAACTAAAATTTTCCAATCCAAAACACTATAACCAAGATGAATTAAACCTTACAAACCAAAACCTAAGCACTTATGATGAATCTAAACGCCAAAGTACTCTCAAAATTCCAACTTTAACACTTTTAGGGTATAGAATTCGAACCAACAAAACATACAAATAACCAATCTTTATGATCTAACCATGGCTCTTGATACCAATTGTTGGATTTTTGTTATTGTAATACATGAAAAATCAATTATATGGTTCGAATCTTAGCAAGAAACTAAGAGAGAGAAAGTAGGAGATGGGATCCTTTCTAGAGAGAGAAAGTGAGAGAAAAACAAAGAGAATGTTAGATTAAGAATGAAATATCCAACCTACACCTTGGGAGGTAGAGGGTATTTATAGTTTTACATAATCGCCTCCGTCGGGTGTGGATCGAGATATCTGATGGGTAAAGACCCGTCAAGTCCTCTACGGGTTACTCTAACTAACTAACTAATAGATAACGAATGTCTACGAGCTAACATATGCCGGACAATAGTTGGGGTGACCGACACTTCACTATGGATTTTCAAAACCATAAGAGGAATAGGCAGTTCTTAGGTGGATCTAACTGGTTCTTGGCCAAAATAACATGTTCTTAACTACTCCCTCCGTCCCAAAATTATAGTCCCCTTTTGACTTTTTCGGTCTTTCTTTTACAACTTTGACCTTAAGTATTTTTGTTTGTGTTATATAATACTTGATACAAAATATATGAATGGATTGGGTTTTTAATGTATTTTCATGTGGTATAATTTTTATCAACTATTGTATAACACAAACAAAATTATTTAAGGTCAAAGTTGAAAAAGAAAGACCGAAAAAGTCAAATGGGGACTATAAATTTGGGACGGAGGTAGTAGTTCTTACTGGTTATTGGCCGGAATAGCTAGTTCTTATATGGTTCTAACTGGTTTGTCTTGGTTCTTGGCCGGAATAAGCGTTCTTAGTTGGATCTAAGCGGTTCTTGGCCGGAATAGCTGGTTCCTATTTGGATCTATCTATTTATTGGCCGGAATAGCTAGTTCTTAACTGGTTCTAACTGGTTCTTACTGGTTCTTGGCCGAAATATCCGGCTCTTAACTAGTTCTAACTGGTTCCTATTGGTTCAAGCTATTCATGTCTTTTTCACAGGTATTTTGCTGAAAAGGGAGTTACGGTTCAAAAGTTATGGCCTTTTGAAGTTTTGAAGTAAAAAGTCAACTTTGGTCAAGCCGCAATTGGTCAAACCGCAAGTAGTCAAACCGTAAAAGTCAAAACTCAGTTTTTTTGATCAAATCACAGTGGTCAAATCACATTGGTCAAATCGCAGGATTGTAAAACCAATGGAATATAAACCGCTTAAATCAAACCGCTTTTTATCAAACCGCTTCTTATCAAACAACTTAACTTAAACCGTTTCTTATCAAACCGCTTAAATCAAACCGCTAAAGATAAACCGCTTGAGTTAAACCGCTTAAGTCAAATCACTTATGTTAAATCGCTAAAAACAAACCGCTTGAGTCAAACCGCTTAAGTCAAACCGCTTAAGTGAAACCGCTTATGTCAAACCACTTAAGTCAAACCGCTTAAGTCAAACATCTTCCAATACAACGAATCTAGACAAACCGCATCCAAGAACTTGACAAATCGCATCCTTGATCGATCAAATCGCACCCAAATGACATCAAACCGCATCAAGAAAATAGTACGAGACTCAAACCGCTTCTTGAAACTCTTCAAAATCTAAACTTTCCAATTCAAAACACTATAATCAAGATGAATAAAGCCTTCCAAACCAAAACCTAAGCACTTATGATGATTCTAAACAAAAAGTACTATCAAAATTCAAACTTTAACACTTTTAGGGTATAGAATTCGAACAAACAAAACACACAAATAACCAATCTTTATGATCTAACCATGGCTCTTGATACCAATTGTTGGATATTGGTTATAGTAACACACAAACAATCAATTATATGGTTCGAATCTTAGCAAGAAACTTAGAGAGAGAAAGTAGGAGATGGGATCCTTTCTAGAGAGATAAAGTAAGTGAAAAAAAAAAAGAAATTTAGGTAAAGAAATGAAAGGTACAACCCTCTACCTTGGGAGGTAGAGGGTATTTATAGTTTTATATAATATGCCTTCTGTCGGGCTGTGGATCAGACATACAGTAGGTAAAGACCCGTCCGTCCTCCACGGTCTTACTCTAACTAACTAACTAATAGATAACATAATTTCAACGAGCTAACATATGCTAGACAATAGTTGGGGTGACCGACACTTCACTATGGATTTTCTAAATCCTAACAGGAATAGGCAATTCTTAGGTGGATCTAACTGGTTCTTGGCAAAATAGCATGTTCTTAATCGGTTCTTCTTGGTTATTGGCGGAATAGCTAGTTAATATCCGGTTCTAAACTGGTTTGTACTAGTTCTTGGCGGAATAAGCGCTTCTAGCTGCATCTAAGCGGTTCTTGGCCGGAATAGCCGGTTCTATTTGGATCTAACTATTTATTGGCCGGAATATCTAGTTCTTACTTGGTTCTTACGGGTTCTTGGCCGAAATATCGGCTCTTAACTAGTTCTAAGCGGTTCCTCTTGGTTCAGCCGTTCAGCCGTTTTTGACAGCATTTGAAACAGGTTCTGATTCAAAAGTTATGGTTGTTTGAAGTTTTGATGTAAAAAGTCAATTTTGTTCAAGCCGTTTAAGTCAAACCACGTAAGTCAGACCGCTTATGTTAAACCGCTTTCGTCAAAACGCTGTCAAACCGCTTAAGTCAAACCGCTTCCGATATAACGAATCTAGATAAACCGCATCCAAGAACTTGACAAATCGCTTCCTTGATCAGATCAAATCGCACCCAGATGACATCAAACCGCATACAAGAAAATAGTACGAGACTCAAACCGCTTCCTTGAAACTCTTCAAAAACTAAACTTTTCCAATCCAAAACACTAAAACCAAGATGAATTAAGCCTTCAAACCAAAACCTAAGCACTTATGATGATTCTAAACACAAAAGTACTATCAAAATTCAAACTTTAACAATTTTAGGTATAGAATTGAACCAAGAAAACATAAATAACCAATCTTTATGATCTAACCATGGCTCTTGATACCAATTGTTGGATATTGGTTATCGTAACACACAAACAATCAATTATATGGTTCGAATCTTAGCAACAAACTTAGAGAGAGAAAGTGTGAGATGGGATCCTTTCTAGAGAGAACCAGTTAGAACTAGTAGGAACCATATAATTTTGTTGCTAAGATTCGAACCATATAATTGATTGTTTGTGTGTTACAATAACCAATATCCAACAATTGGTATCAAGAGACATGGTTAGATCATGAAGATTGGTTATTTGTGTTACAATTCTAACTTTAACACTTTTAGGGTATAGAACTCGAACCAACAAAACACACAAATAACCAATCTTTATGATCTAACCATGGCTCTTGATACAAATTGTTTGATATTTATTAGCCGAAATAGTTTTAAATAACACCCTTATTTTTCGAACCTCATCTCCACATTCCGAGCTTGCCTTCTTCGAGCCCTCAGTAAAGATTCTAGTGCTTGATGTTAGTTTTGACAAAGCCGGACCGATTCTTGGTTCGTGGTTAGCCGAGGTTGAAGCATGGTTGTTGGGAGTTATTTCGAGGGTGAGATCGTGTGGTAAAGGTGGATGCGGTTATATTGGGAAGGTTGTTAGGATCATTGGTAGGATTGGTGTCAAGGCGAGAAACCCGGAGGGAGTGTATCATCTCTTCCTTGATTCATGCCGTAGAGCTAGTGAGCGTGATTGACTAGGTATAAGTTTGGAATAACGAGACCAATAGTAGCGGTCCCACGGATGGCGCCATTTGATTGTACAATAACCAGACGACCGTGCCTTGATGGTGATCGAAGGGTATGAGGGTGATATGCTTGAGCCAAACTTGTAGCCAACTGCAATAAGAAATAGTAGACACTTCGTTAAGTGATTACGCAGGGGTTGGGCCCTGCGAACCACCTCCGGCGTGAGAGTAAGTATGTGATATGTGTTGTAAATAATATGGAGTATGTGAAATAATGTGTTGAGTGAACATACCATTGAAATGACTCGTCCAACCTATTTATAGATGAGGAAATAAGCTTGGAGAGTGTTAGCACACGTTTTGGAGATCATGGGGGCGTCCCATGATTTGTGGTAACCGCTAGGGCTTCATCCCCACTCTCTCTGTCTTGGCGGGGAAGCTAAGGAGATAGTGGGAACGTGGGGAAAGACCAAGTCAAGGTTCTCCTTTGTCTTGATGCCTTCGAGAAGACTCAGAGAAGGGCATAGGCCTTGGTGGCGAATTCCCAACCTGGTAACTATATCAATGATGAATGATTTTACGCCAAAGAATGACTTATGAAGAAAGACTTGGGTCTTGTAATGCAACTCGACCGAGGTCGAAGGGGTATCCTTCGACCTGATCGGAGGGTACGTCATCAAACATCAACATTTTTTTTATCAACTATGAACTATCAATTATTAACTAATACAATAACAAAAAAAAGTTGTAATATGATATCTTATATCGTAAAATGTGTGGATTAATTTTTACAAATTATTAATTAAGATTAAATACAAAAAAATTCCTTTTTTAAGAAACTACTGTTAAAAAAAAATTGTCATACATATCTTTAAACTTTTTAGTGGGAATATTATTAAGTCAATTATTTCATAAGACAACATTGTTTGAATCTTTAAATGGCCAAGTAATCAAAATTTGAATGTTAGGCTTTAAAAGGTGTTTTAAATATTGAACATTATTAAATTCTAATTTAACAAGAACGTTTTTCTTTTCATATAGTAGAGAACATATACGCTCAGTTCTTGGGTTGAAATGAAAGAAGAAAGGAAAGGAAATTGATAGTTTTTGTGTTCTTAAGTTTTTCTTAAAGGAGAAAATGGAAGTTGAAAGGAAATAGAGAGGAAATTTTGTTAAGTAAATCTTCATTTCACTTTTGGGAGGAAAGGGAAAGAAAATGGAACCTTATGTTGTGTAAAGACTAGTATACATTTTTTAAAAGATTTAACATCAACAACTAAAGGGCATATATGTAATTTGACTAAGTAATTTTCCTTTTCTAAAAAAACGTGATTATGATTCTTTCCTTTCCTTTCTCTATTTCAAGAACATAACAACTAACACTTACTTTCCTTTTCTTTCTTTTCCTTTTCCCATTCTTTTCCGTTTCTCTTCACTCAAAACTCGAGAACTGAGCGATAGAGAATTATTTTAATACAGTTTTAAAGTTGCCTAATAGAGATAAGGTCTAAGATGAAGATTGATTACTTGTTAAAGAAGTATTGTATCTCATAAAAGCATTAATTGCAGTGGCTGAAGCCAAAACCTAAAAATGATATCACGTTAAGTCAACTCAACATTTTTTATTTTCACTTCCCTAAAAACCCAAATACCACATCCCTCAACCAAAACCTATTTTAGGACCCACCATATTAATTTAATTTTTATTCTTTTCGAACCAACTGATTTTTCATTCAAGTGAAATAAAAATCCAAATTATAATACGATTTTTTAAAAAGGTAAAAAAAAAAAAAAAAAAAAAAAGAAAAATATAGCGTAGACCTATTTTTTTTTTTTTTTTTTTTAATGTTGATGATGAATGATCATCATCTAATAACCCCTGGTGCTAGGGGTGAGAAACATAACTCCTCCTAACCTCATTGTTGCGTCATTCGCTTTAGTCATCGCGTACATCTCTTGCGCGGCCTCCCGTTTGAGTCTCAATTCATTTTGTACACTCTCCACAAAATCTTGCGGGTTACTTCCTGTAGTACCCGATTTAGTTTTTTTTTTTCATTGCACGTGGTTTTACCGAGGGACGTGGTCTTGGATTATCTTCGAATAGCTCGGTAAATCCGGTGTCATCAACCGGGTCAACGGGTTCGCCCTCATCCCACTTGTGGCGGATGTTGTTGAAGATGTTGAAATTGTTGAAGATAATATTGCTCGTGGTGTGTATGTTGGCATAGTATATTGGCTACCAATAGAAGTAAATTGAGGGTTGTATAGATATAGATTTTGTGAATGCAGGTGTAGTGTGATTTGACGAAGATGATGAGTTTAGATTTTGTAACATGCCGAAAAGGTTATCAGTAAAACATCTTTTAAATGACTTATTTTATGATGTAGTAAAGAAATGAAAGCGGAATGAAAGTGAAAGATTAGGTTGTGTAAAATGGATTTATATAATGTAGAAATATATAACTTAAAAATGTACTAGAAGGGTACCGGTGCATAATTTTATCAGATCTTCGGAAAAGAAAAGAGAGTGTTTCAGATTGGTGTTTGATTTTTAGGTACGCATTATATACCATCGAGGTTTGGGTTATATTCTATTAATTTAATGGACCGTATAAATATTTGATTGTATTAATGAATTGTATAAATATTTGAAGGTTGTTACAAAGTTTTATTTATGAAAATTGTCATGGAAGTATATGGTAAATAACATTAACTAACGACTTATTAATTTCATATTAAAGAAATGTTTTTGGTCTTAAAAATTTTAAGACTTTTTTATTTAGAAAGTCCTAAACATTTTATAAAGTAGTATAGATAAGTGATAAGTTTAAGTATTAAACATGTGTGTGATTAAGTGTTGAGCAAATTAATGTTTGGTTTAGAGAGTGAGAAAGTAGCGAAGAATATTATAATAACGGGCCGAAGGATAATAACGGGCCAATTGAATAAGAAGAAGATGGGCCATTCAGTTGTTTTGTTTCATTTTCTTCTTATTTGTTTGTTGTTCTGATAAACAATAAACCCTAGCTAGCTAGCTGCAGCTTCTGAAGAAGAAGGGGTTTTGATAATGAAAACTAAACCAACACCTTCTTCTTCTTCTGTTTCTAATGGTAATAATAATTATTATCTAGTTATTTAGATTACTCAACTTAACTTGTTACATTTTATTGACTTTTATTCTTATTATTATTATTCTGTATCAGATGATGATGGATTAAGTTATTCTTCTGACAAGAAGAAGAAAATGAAAAAAACAAGTGAAGATAACAAGAGAAAATTAGCTCAACAAGTTTCGGTTTCTGATAGCAGCAAGACAAGTGATAAAAGGAAGAAATTGAAGAAAAACAAACAAACCACTGGTATCACCTCTCCCTCTCTTTAACTAACCTTTATTATTTTCACTAGTCGAATACCCCAGCGACGATAAGTATAGTTATATGTGTTTGCTTACCTGTTTAGTGAATTCGTTTCACAACACTTCAAATGTATATATATTAATTACTACTACATAGCCGTAGAAGATATATAATATTATGTTTGAAGTAATGCCTTTAATGAGCAACGTCTCTAGGAGCAAATTATTTGTCTTTGTTATGTTGCCACCTCTCATGAATCACTACACAACTAAACAAACCCAATCCCGCCTAGGCAGGGTATTGGGGGGTTTAAAATGTAGACAGATCCTACCCCTACACCAGGGTAAACCCGTGGGTAGAGAGACTGCTTCCAACGATGAATCACTACACAACTGATTTAGAAATTAGAATGTTGATGATTATGTATTTGGCTATTCACATTTTACTTATAAGTGTAACCACAAACATTGTAAGTGTCATATCAAATGCAAGTGTTTAACCACAATTACGCTCTTTACATTCGTTGTAACTTGTAACTGTTTGATTCACAGTTTAATACTCAACGTCGTATTAATAGTGTTCTTCATTTTCAACCACAATGTTGTTAAAACAATACGCAAACTCACACTCATTCACTAGCAAAAACCGAGCCGAACCGACCCGGTTAGGTTTTTGGTTCTATATATTTTTGATTTTTGGTTTTGGTTCGGCTCGAGCCAAACCTGAGCAAAACACACCTAAATCGTATAAACCGAACCAATCCGAACAGACCAATACAAAACCGAACGTAACCGAGTCACTTCAGTTCTAGGTTAATGGCTTCCACAAAATCAGTTTTCGGTTCGGTTTTGACCCAATGCTCAGTCCTACTTTCTTTCACTCCCTTATATAAAACATTAGGAACTTAATGTGAAAGGCATTTCTCCATAGACTTCTGGTCAACATGAGAACGCAGAGGTGATGGTTCTCAAGTTCTCATGCTCATTGGCTTGTATTCCTTATAATTCACGTCTTTTTCTTTTCCATTTTTATTGTTAAACTGATGCACGTTGGGTTATGCTTGATTTTACAGCAACCTTTGTGTCGAAGATCATCTAGGATCAATTGATTATGTGCTTTCTTTCACAATTCAGTTTTATGTTCTGTACCCGCCTTCAAGTTGTATCATCACCTACCTATCTTTGACCTATATTTCAAGTAGTCACATCATCATCAAGTAACTTAAGTTTACGTATCAATAGTGCCAACACCTTTTGTTATTCCAAAACTTTTTCGCATTATAGGGATATTGAATTCATCCATCTTTTTTATAAGCAAATTCTGATCTTTGAATTTTTCTCATGAAAATCCCTTAAAGCTTTTTTAGATTGTGCTGGAATGTCTTGTACATGTTATGACAAACGTATGATAATAAGTAGCTGATTGCGTTATTTCTTAAACTTAGCAGATAACATGGATGTTGCAAAATCTGACAAGAAGGTGAAAAAAGTTTCAAGCAAGAAGAAAAGAAAAGGCACAGAGCTACCTGAAGCCGAAACAACCGAAGTTGTTGTCTCTGCTATCCCGGAAGATGCTCCTCATGAAAGCAAAATCAGTGATGGAAAAAGAGACAAGAAAACTAGCAAATCGAAGAAAAATAAAAGAGATAAAAAAAGTAGAAAGAGAGAGAGTGCCCGTGAAAATGTTTCACATTCAAATGATGCTGACCAACAAAGTGGTTAGCACTCGCAAACTTTAGCTAAAGTATTATCCTATCAATCAATCTCATGCAAATTAGTATCTTGTAGGTAATTTGAAGAGCACATCTCAAATAGATGAGGCTGCAACTTTGTTTGAAGACGAAGATGAAGTCTATGAAATGTCTTCAGGGGACGAGGATGAGACAACGGGAATGAAAAGTATGTCGTTTTTATAACTAGACTAGGCTTAGGGAATATTCTAGATATACAAATGTTCATGATGCTTTAATTGCTAAAAACTTGAAGATAAATAGGCCTGTGTTAGTGGTTTTGAACTTCTGATACACAAAATCAAACTAAACGTACTCTGTTATATTGGGCTTAACTAATCTCCTTTGTTAATGTTGATAGGATGGATCACTATATACCATAGTGCTAGACCTGGAGCGGAGGTTTTAATGGAAGATGTCAATGACTTCTTAGTCGACTACGCGGCACAAAAGGAACAGGTGATTATGCTCATTTTTTATACAAACATACTTTTTATCTGATTCGTGATGCTTCTACCCTTTTCTAGAATTTAACCAAAATTGACCTTTTTCTTGACTTATATTGAAATTGCCCGTCTGCACTTCCTTTTTCTCACGGAGTTTGAATGTATGCAATATGCAGGAAAAGAAAAAAAGAGAAGAAGAAGCCGCAGAAGGAGGATGGACGGTAGTTACCCATCAAAAGGGTAGGAAGAAAACAACAGAGGCTGAAAGTGGTACGACTGTTGGTTCAGTTGCTCCGGCTGCTGTCATGGATAAATTGTCAAAAAAGAAAGATAAAGAAGTTGCCCAAAATTTTTATTCGTTTCAGAAAAGGGAGGCAAAACGAAACGGTATGCTCGTTACTCTTTACATGTTTGCTTTCAGCTAGAGTTTGTTAAAGGAGCGGGTCAAATGGGTCAAAACGTGTTGGGGGTCACTTTTTGTCTTAAAACATTGAGTTTTCTATATTACTGATACTGATAAACCGTCTTTAAGATTATTTAATTATTTATTTTTTGTATAAAATGATTTAGGGGTTTGAATGACCTTAAAGAATACAATTTGGACCCAATAATACAACCTCAATCTACCCATTTATAAGGAAATGGGTCAAAATTGGCACCTCTACCATTACAAGTATTGATTTTATGTTAAAAAATTCTGACTCATTGCAGAGATAATGATGCTGCAAAGCAAATTCGAGCAAGACAAGAAAAGAATACAAGAATTGAGGGCTGCAAGGAAGTTTCGACCATACTAAGTATATTATAGTATGGGTGACGCTGTATACTATACAATCTTATCATATTAGTCTTGTATGCATCAGCTGCTTTATCTTTGCTAGAGCAAGTCGTTGTTCAGTAAGTAAAGCGGTACTTTGAGCATTTAAAAATGGAACTCCATTACAAGCTAAACATGAGGGTTCGTTCGATTAGTTTATTCTGAGTTTGGAAAACTGTTCAAAATTTTGATATGTTATTCAGTTTCTCTAATGAAAAATATTTTACCGCTTTGTTTATTATTATTGAACCTATAGGTTTATCGACTCCATTTTGATATATATTATTGCAAATTTAGCCAGGAGTGCCTGTTTGCGGGTTTACTTCTGTGCTCAATTAGCGTTGATGTGGATTTATCACATCACAGGCATATAGACATATAGTAGGAAGCATATTTTTGTGTAGGGCTGAGCAACGTGTCAAAACGGACCCGACCCAACCCGAACCGAAAACCGAATAAGGGTAAAACATGAACCGAGAACCGAACTGAGTAAAAGCAATCGAAAGTTCGAAACCGAAACTAAACCGAATAAGGTCGGGTCGGCTTAGCTATTTCGATGTTTTGACCCGAAACTAACTGAACTAAGTAAAACCGAAATAATTATACAAAACCGAATAAGGTTGGTTCGGTTCAGTTCGGCTTGGTTTCGATCGGTTTGTCAGTTCGGATTGATTTTTGGGTGATTCTGCTTAACATATTTTTTGTGTGTAAAACGAAATGGATTAGGAACCATACTGGTTAAACTTTAAAAAAAAAGGCATCAAGTAACTAACTTTCATTTTATTTATTTAGGTTACAGTGCCTTGTTAACATTTAGATTATTATTCTATAATTTCAGTCTTAATGTGAGTGATGAAACATATTTTTAAATAAGTTGAGTGACCCAAATGTCATGGTTTATAAGTTCAGTAACCATCGTTAGCTTACGCATAATTTAAAAAAAAGTTAAGTGATACATCTCTTCTTCAGGCTTTTCTTTTCTTAGCTGTTCTTTATTTTTATGTTTGTACATTAAGAGTGAATTTTCTTTACCCATCTCCAATTCTTACTTTGCTACACATTTTGCTAGTATCATCAGGAAGAAAGAAATACATACATATTAGATATTCTCTCGTTAGGCATCTTCGACGTATGTTTGAACAACCTTTTTCCTTTTTATTAAACTAGGAGTGACTCACGCGACGCTAAGAATCTGCAGACTGCGAAATAAAATTTTCAACGAACCACGCTTTATAATCAAACGTTTTATTTGACGATAAATTCATGGATGACAAAAGTTTCACGTCGCATATTTTAACTCTTTAGAATATTATAGTAGTGACTTTCGCACAATGACAATGGTATCAAGTAATAAAATTTCCGGCCAAAAATGTTTTCAATTTTATTTTTTCTCTTAAAATAACTTTAGCAATAGCGAAAACATAATTAGTTTGAGTAACTTTAAAAAAAGTGATGGATAATATCAAACTAATTCATATAAAAACAATTGAAAGTGGCGTGATT
The DNA here is from genome assembly GCA_022545495.1 of Chrysanthemum lavandulifolium. Classification (NCBI taxonomy): domain Eukaryota; kingdom Viridiplantae; phylum Streptophyta; class Magnoliopsida; order Asterales; family Asteraceae; genus Chrysanthemum; species Chrysanthemum lavandulifolium. The sequence goes on from CM040240.1 coordinate 287,017,680, forward strand.
TTGTATCCAACCATGGACCAAATACTGTTTGCCTAAACAACCTTTCGCGTTTAATATATGGAAGCAACTTCAATGTAGAACGAACTGCGATTTTACAATTGTACAACTTCAATTTAGTCATACGAAATTATACAGTAAAATTAATTAGGGGTTAGAGGGTTCTATGGAATTAGATGTGTTGTAAATACTGTTTGTTAATTTCAGAATTGTAGAAGTAGATGTTTGATTGTGTGTGCGCGTGATGTTGTGTGAGTATGTTTCTGTGTTATTATCATTTGTTTTTTAATAAAACCAGTGTAAAATGATCATAATATCCTCGTGTATAAACACAAATTGCCCAATAATATATAGTTGTCCAAAAAACATTTTAGTTCATCAAATAACAATACCTTACAATACATAACAGATACTTTCAAATATGTACTTGTGTCATAGCTTTGTCGGACACGTGTGACCCCATAGTTGGCTCCAAGAAAATCACAAGAACCGGTCCAGTTTCATACTGCCGAAAAAAATGGTCCGGAAAGTGATTAGCCTCAGAGCATCGGGGGCATTTGCATCATTTTTCCAAATATTTTATGGTGTGTTTTCTCCCGAATGAGTTTTATTTTATAATTTAGAGAATTGTTCTTATGTACTGCTTGTCCTGTCATGGCAGGATTGGATATGTTGTTGTTGTGTCCCTATGCACCACTTAATGTTGATAATATAATTATCGATAGTTCGATACCACCGTCAATGCATATCTAAGCAGGCGCATTGGTGTCTAGTTTCAGTTTGCAAGATTTATAATACTCCACCTTTTGCACTAATTCATTTTAATGTTGGGGCTTCAGAATTCCGATGAATCGTGGTGTTCCTCGGCCACACCTTATTAACATAACGATCCATACATGATACACCGACACTATTTCGTTTGGAGGCCCGTGTGCACTTAGAAGATTGAAAAGATTCATTATTGGAGGCCTTTGTTATGTCGCTCTTTTTTATAAACAAATTTCGCCTTGGCCTCTAACATTTTGCTAATTATTTCTTTGAATCACTATCTGAAAAGGCTTTTACCTATATATGGATTGCACCCAGGCAAAAACTATGAACAAAGGCTATGTAGATTGAGGCGCAAAAGATGGGAAGTAAGGTAGCTGCTTTGGAAAAAAAGGTAGTTGCTATGCGTATTGTCGTGTTGACAAGGAATGTGACAGTAGGGTAAAACGAATGAGGAGCTCGGAAGGTCTTGAGAACACCTCTCAGCCACTTCAAGACATGTATATTGTACCGTCTAATTTCTTTATTGGGTGTTTGGACTTTAGTTAATATATTAGGTTGTTTTTTATTATGGCATAAGATATTGCATACTTCTTAAAAACTAAAATGTGATGATCGTGAAACTGGCTATACAACACAAGAAGCCTTTAATCTTCTTACAATATGAGACATGTAACTCAAGTTCAAATCAAATGGTATATTGTTCAATTTTGTAACAGTTTGAACACACAGGCCTCTTTTACGGTTATCAACTTATAGAGTGTGTATGTTGTGTTCTTGCAAGTGCTGCTGATGGCGCAACTAATACTAGACAGAAGTAGCTGCAAGGACTTAAATATATGACGAACGCTACATCTTTCAAATCTAAAAGGCTAAACAGAGAGGAGTGTTCAACTAATTAAAAGCATAACAATTCTGCATACTATTTCGTTTACATGTTTTCACCGAGAATATTAGAAATTTCCTGTCCAATCTACAAACAGCAAAAATTAACTACTAGACCCAAACGTTAAGGTTTTAGCATTCACTAAATAAACAAATACTCTTACGTAACAAAATGCACTTACTTTCCTTGGTTTTGTTTCTTTAATCTTTGTTTGTGATTATATGATATCCTCCTTGTCGTTTACTGCGTAAGTAATCAATCCACTAGAAACTAAATTAATTTTATAATCGTTTTGTGGATTTTGCTTTTGGGGCTTGTTTATTCATTCCATATTAACGATCATACTATACTCCATATTCATTATCCAAGATTCGTTTTTTTTATTTGCCTACACTCAACGTTTGATTATTACTTTTTTGATCGCACCGCCTTGGACTGTTGGGATTATCAATTACTTGGTGTGCTTCATTATGATGGGTGGATAGTTTCATTGTTCTTCATCGTCAAAAACCCTAACTTCGTTGGAGTTAGGGTTTTCTCTATTCGTTTTACTGTAAGTGCTGCATGCTGTGATTTTGTTGGTTTCTTGAATTTGTTTGTGGGTTGTGAGGGATGGAAAAGGGATTTTGACCGATCGAGTGCTCTAAAGGTTCGAACTTAGTTGGTACGAGATCGGGAGGTAGTGATGGATCGAACAAGATTTTTTGTTCAAATAACCAGGCCGATCAGGTTACTCCTACTAGTTTGGCCGATCAAACTAGTGGTTCGCAAACTATTGATGCACCATCTAACTGGCCGATCAAGTTGGGTTGCTAAAGGATGATGAACTTGATGCACGGTTGAATACTGTGCAATGATGATGGGAGTCTTGGTCGAACGAGATTCTTGGTGATCATATTGAATGTGATGGGCCGATAACGTGAATAAGGTTAAGGATAAGGTTGTTTTGGATCATTTGGAGCAAAGCCATGATACACCCGCTCGATTCGCCTCTAATGTTTCAAAACGACTAATGTGGAGCAATTGATTGCTAATGCGCATCAGAAATTTGATGAAGCAATGAATAAAATTGACAGTGATATTGCTAAGATGGCTTCTTCTTCCGATGTGAACAATTCTAGTGGGATTGGGCTTCAATCTAATTCGAATGGTGCTCCTCCGTCGAGTTTTGATGTCGCTATGCAATCCCAGATGTATGGTACTAATCGTAGTGTTACTTCTGATCCTAATGCACCCAAGGTTGTTACTACTTGTGGTAATGGAGTTAAGTCGGTTTCTTACGCGGGTGTTGCTTCTAATGAATCCCAGATACATGTGTCTAATTTTCGGAGGTTAGAATGCAAAAGAAGGATGTCATTGACCTTCGGTCCCAATGAAAGTGGTGGAAGAGGTGAACATGAGGTTTGAGAATACTCTCTACGGATACTTCCTTGGTCAACGCCTTGCTTTTCCCGTTGTTGACTATTATGTTCGCAATCACGCGGGCGAAGTATGGTTTACAAAAGGTTATGATGAACGCTAAAGGATTCTTCTTCTTCAAGTTTAATTCGAAAAAGGCGTCGATGATGTTCTTGATAATGGTCCTTGGTTGATTCGTAATGTTCCTATTATTCTTAAACCATGGACATTGAACACCAACTTGCTTAAAGAGGATTTGACTAACATTTCGCGTGGGTTAAATTCCATGATGTTCCTTTAGCTATGTTTTTCGATGGACGGCTCGGTCTTCTTGCTACATTGATTGGTACGCCCAAAAGGTTAGATGCTTTACTAGTCAAATGTGCAATGAATCTTGGGGCGTAGTAGTTTTGCTAGGTGTATGATTGATGTGAAATCGGATGAGGTTCTTAGGGATGCCTCACCGCCGAGATTCCTTTACTTGATGGTACGGGTTCGACTATTGAGAAGATCCGTGTTGAATATGAATGGAAACCGCCTAGATGTGAGAAATGTCGGATATTTGGACATACTTTGGTGGATTGTCCTAAGGTTGTGATTCCGACCGCTCAACCTCATAAGAACGTAAGTGATGGTTTTCGATCATTAACAATAAGAAGAAGGAAAGCAAGTTGGGCGAATCCGGTCGAGGAGGTTCTACTAAATGCATGGTGGGCAAGCATTTTGAATATCGGCCCAAAAGCCTCCTCCTGAACCCAAGAAAGTAAATGTCATTAATAAGATGGCTTCATGTGGCTAGTACGAGTGGAACCGGGATCACTACGTCTAATCAGTTTGATGCTCTTAATATGGACGATACAGATGTGGATACCGGTCGTACAATGGAGGTTAATGAGGATGAGTTGATTAAGATCGGTTATACATCACATGTACCGCTTGTGAGTGATTCAAGGAACAATGGATGTTGGTTCTACTCCCATAGTTGAGAAAATTGGTAAGCTTGAAAAGCTAATTATTGATGGGAAAGCTACTCTTGCGGATGATGATGGTCAACCTATTCGTCTCATCTCTTCTACTAGAGAGTTAACCTTTTTCTAAAGTGGGAGAGATTGAGGTGTCGATTCGAAGATGAGGTTGTCGCTAACCCATTTGATGAGTCCGCTAATATATTTGGTGGTGGCCAAGAGTTTGAAGATGAGTATGATGACTATGACTTCGATGACTATGCGAAACAGGTTCGTGATCTTCCAGGGAATTTGGATGCCTTTAATGCCATGTATGGCACAAAGTTTCAAGGTCCTAGGAAGTAATTTTATTTCGTTGTGTCATTTGTTATCATTTGAGCAGTGGTTTGTTTTTCTTGTTTAGAAAATATGAAGTATCTTGTTATGTAAGCTTTATACCTATGTAACGTGCTGAGATATGGGATTTCACTCATATCCATTGTACTTAAACGTTTATTTGGTTAATATATTTACCAGAGTGCAGGATTACTCCCCTTTACCCAAAAAAAAACAAAATGCACTTATGGATTCCCATCAAAATGCATTTGAGCCATTTAAATTTGCCAATGATTTGATACTCTAATGCCTTATGATTTTTTCTTTTGCAGAGCTAATACCTTCCTTTTGTTACGTATAAAATGCAGGTCAATTGACCCTTAAAGATTTTTTCTTTTAGTACTTAGTGACACTCGAACCATTTGTCACGTTTCGTATTTGTTTATTTGAAAGTAGACCCATCATAGCAAATACGCTTAAAACATGACCCACATTAACCAACATAACAAATGGTATACATTGTTGCTTATTTATTCAACAACCAACATAACAAATGGTATACATTGTTGCTTATTTATTCAACAACCAACATAACAAATGGTATATATTGTTGCTTATTAAGCCTGTAAAAAAAATAAAATAAAAATTGATAATTAAAAACTATAAATAAAACTAAACAAGATTAAATTATTTAGTTTTTAATAAATAAAAATGAATTATTCAAAAAATTAGAAAAAACTTCGCGCGTGCGCGAGCATTATAACTAGTATATATCTATAATCTATACTATATTATAATGCATGTAAAATCCAAACCTCATTCCAAGCCTAACTCCTAACCAAAAATTAAGATAAGGAGCTCCAATCATAAGATGACATGTGTCACTTCTTAACAAACTCCAAGCCTAACTCCTAACCACTAAAAATTAATATAAGGAGCTCCAATTATAAAGTGACATGTGTCACTTCTCAACTAAAAATTCATCTTTATTTTCAGATTGAAATACTCCCTCCGTCCCATATTAAGTGTCCACAATGGAATCTTTGGATGTCCCAAATTAAGTGTCCATATTCTATTTCAACCAATGAGATAAGACTTTAGTCGGTAAAAATGATATTTGATAGGTGGAGAGTGTAGTTAATATGAGACGGACACTTAATATGAGACGGAGGGAGTATCTTTTTATCCATTTATTTTTTTAATAATCTAATTTCACCATATTTTCTAAAATTTTATTCTCTTTAATTCAACATCCATTTTGATATATTTTTATAAGTTTTAGTTTTTATATTTTTAGTGGGTTTATTTTATTTTAATTCAAATTTTTACAATTTTAACCTTTATTTAAATTAATATAATCTTGATTCGTCAAAATCGTATACTTTGGGGGAGTATTTGACAGGTAAGAGATTGCGAGGGTATTTCTATATGCGGGAATAATAATGTCACTGAAACGAATTCACTAAACGAACACATACAACTAACACATATATATTCGAAGTGTTGTGAAACGAATTCACTAAACGAGTAAGCAAACACATATAACTATACTTATCGCCGCCGCTGTGCGCGGGTATCCGACTATATATTATAATGCATGTAAAAGCCATATCTCATTCTAAGCCTAACTCTAACAAAAAATTAAGATAATGAGCTCCAATCATGAGATGACATGTGTCACTTTTAAACAAACTCCAAGCCTAACTCATAACTACTAAAAATTAAAATAAGGAGCTCTAATTATAAAGTGACATGTGTCACTTCTCAACTAAAAATTCATCTTTGTTTTCAAATTGAAATATCTTTTTATCTATTTATTTTTTTTTTATAATATAATTTCATCATATTTTCTAAAATTTTATGCTCTTTAATTCAACATCCATTTTGATATATTTTTATGAGTTTTTAGTTTTTATATTTTTAGTGGGTTTATTTTATTTTATTTCAAAATTTTACAACTTTAACCTTTATTTCAATGAATACAATATTTATTCATTAAAATCATATACTTTTGGGGGGAGAGTTTGACGGGTAAGAGATTGTGGGGTTTTTCTATATGCGGGAATAATGATGTGTAACACCCCCAAATCTCGGTACAGAGGAAGACTTAATCAAGTTTTCGGGGCGTTACTATTGGATTGATATCGCACACAAGTATAATAAAAGATAACCATTTAACCATTTAAAACCAATCCCCAAATCAAATATTCAAACATTTAATCCGAAAGTATAAATATTATGCCCAAAACATAGTTTAATAAAATAGGTCCCCATAGTTTATTAGAGTCAGAAATGATCCTTGAACCCCTCCTTCTTGCCAAGCTTCCACAATCCACATATTCCAAACATCCATCAAATACCGAGAAATCATGCTAAAAGGTCACCATTTGGTGAGTTCATAGGTTTAAGTTCAACAAAATCATAGTGGACCAAGAGGAGTTGATTTGCTATGCAAGACCTAAGATAGATAAATACCGTTTGCACATCGATCCTACCCGGATCACCAATCATAACACACGTCCCGCATCCAGGGACTACTCGGGCCCGCGACTCTAGTCCAGCACTGTCGTGGCAAAATCTAGAACAATTGCCAACCCCGGACTAGGTCGATGTAGAAGTCTATTTTTAGTTAGGCATGGTTAAACCTAAACTAAGGCAACAACTACCGCACATCTATCTAAACAGTCAAGCATATAAGCAAATCCAAATAGTTTTAACGGTCCAAAAACAGCAGCATGATTCTCACCCCAAAGTAGTTCAAAACGTAGATAAAAGTGGGGCAATGAAACTCACCTCGAGCAATCAGCACACAAATAAACATTAGCAGAAGATAACAATATCACAGCACATCAACTATCGACTCGGCACAACCTATTAATGTAGACCAACTTTAATACACATACTCCTCAAAATCAACGTTATCTACCCCAATATATTCCATTTCTTTATTTCCAAAAACGTCTCGTTTCACCATTAATCCTAGTGTTTGGTATCCTCATGTCGGTGTACCGACTCAATATGATGCCATGAATGCACTCAAACAACCAATATATAACTCAATGCGACACAACGAGACCTCTAAACGATAAGCTCCATAGTTCAATAAGTTTCGGAATAAATAGTAGACCTTATCGAATTCGTCAACTCGATAAACTCATTCATTTATTCGTGTCGCTTATTATCCCATAAATCAATCGTATCCTAAAGAGTCATAAGGATAATTCACCCATTAATAAGGTTACCCAAGCATTTAGCGGGCTCTTATTAGATTCGTCAACCTAATAAGTCCGCTACCCACGCGGATCAACACTATTAACGTTAGGTTATCCGTAACCCATGCACACATAACGCAAATAAATAATTACTTATCCAATATTAAATGTCCACAATTGACATTATTGATAAACGATGTACTCGAAACCTTAATTACTTATTTATTACAAAACCTTTCCAATTTAGTCGTTAGTTTCGTTTAAAATAGTAAATAACAAGATAAATCTTGTTATCGATATTTTGGTACAAAAGCCCATTATTATTTACATTTCATAGTTTTATTAGCATTTTCACATATATATATATATATATATATATATATATATATATATATATATATATATATATATATATATATATATATATATATATATATATATATATTTTCGTCAAATTCCATTATTAATCTTATATCGTTATTCGTTTCGAGTCCACAAGCACGAGTCATAACTTCTCGGCTTTTAATCAATCAATTGTCCAAATTATACTAAAGTCCATGTTACGGCTTTGTCGGAGTCAACTATTGACTAAAAAGTCAAGCGATGCCGACGTAGCTCAAAGTCAACAATATATATATCAAGTCCAAATTAAATGTCACAATATCGCAATTCAATCCCAAACCAACTCAAAACAATCTCGCCAACCAATCGATTAACCAAAAGTACTCGGAACCAATGTTATGACCCTAATGGTCATGACACGGTCGCGGTCAAGACCACGTGAACCAAACAAGCTCTAGAAGCTTTTCGGCTCCATGCGTCTCATCTAAACCTCAACTACATCAACCAACAAGCTACCAAATTGACCCGACTCGACCCATGACCAAGTAGGCCACGTACACCAACCCATGGGTCACGTACGTGACCATGGTGGTGCGTACGCCATCCCAATTCAATCCAAACACTACCTAATCCAATCCACAACACTCAAATCCAATCATTCAAGCTCCAAACACTAACCAAACACAAAACCCATCATCTACCTCAACCAAATAATATGCAACTAAACCCTATGCACAAACCCATCAAATTAATACACCACACATGTACCAAACACTAATTACTTGTTTACTTAGTCACTAATTAGCTTTAATTTCATGTTCCACCCAAAAGCCCCAAATTATATAATTATGTCAAAACCCTAATTACCAATTCGTGGGTTTTTATTGCCCAATCAAGCTCAAAACATGTTCCATTTACCTTATCTAATCACCAATTGCAAAAGCCCTTTGAAACCCTAAAAGTACGAATTTTAAATCTTGAATTTGAAGGTGTTAATGAAGTCCAAATGGAGTGTATGATATATGGTTGGAAAGAGGAGAAAGAGATCTATATTTTGGTGGTGGAGGTGTATGTTCACTCGCCGGAATACGGCCGTGGTGCCGGAATAGTGGCCGGATTTAATGAGTGGGCGGCTAGGGTTTTTAGAGAGAGAATCAAGAGAGATAAATGTGTAGTGTGTGTTTTAGAGAGAGAAATGAAAGGTGGAAGTGAGGTAATGGGTGGGTATTTATACATAGGAGCTAGGGACCTCAAAAATAATTAAATATGAGGGGGGCGCCGGCTATAAAGAAAAAGGGGAGGGCTCGGGTTGAAACTTTTCGTATCTATCTCGTTTACCCATTCCCGAGCTCACATATCGTCCCCCGAGTGTCCCACGACATTTATTTAACTTTCCAACATCGTTACTTACGTATTTCCACGAGTTTTGACTATTTATTTGTCAATTTTCGAGTTACGGTCTAAAAGTTACAATAACTCTTGTTTTAGGATTTTCTACTGCCGAATCGAATAGTGCCTACCAAAATAGAGTTAAAACACATACGATAACTCATTTAATAATGAAATAAACCGTAAAAACCAATCGACGATATAAAATCAAGTCACGGTTTATAAAATAGTGATAAAGGCAAAACTCAGTTTAATTTAACGTAATGCGGTTACCTAAAATACACTCCCTAAATTGGCAGTTGTCACATGATGTCACGGGAAAGTTACAGGTAACTCAAACAAACACATACAACTAACACATATACATTTGAAGTGTTGTGAAACGAATTCACTAAACGTGTAAGCAAACACATATAACTATAATTATCGCCGCCGCTGTGCGCGAGTATCCGACTATTATACATAAATTTCTCTAGCTTTTATTTTATTGACGAACATGAGAGCTAGAGGTTGAACTGGCAATTACGGATATAATTGATGTTGGCAATTACTGATATAATCCATCTTGAACTGGCAGTCATCATCGTAAGTCTTCTTACCACATTTTTTACAGCCACGAGAACGGAGTTCGTTAAAGGCAGTGATCATCTCGTTGCCGGTGAGGTCACAGATTTTGCTTTTGGGTCCGGAGACGAAGAGTCCACAGTTGTAAACGCAAGGCCCGGTTTCATCTCTGTTTTTTCCGCCAGTGTAGTAGCGGGTGTTGGGTTGAATCTGGTCTCTAGCAAAGATTACAATGAGGTGGTTAATCAAAAAGTAAAGCGAGCCTTTACATGAGAAGGTGTCGGCCTGAGCTTGAGGGACCTGCAGATGCAATATCACCACCACCGCAACCAGCACAGCAGCAAGACATGTGAGAGGAGGTGACTTCATCATAATGCTTGGTTTTTTGCTTTGAAGGGTAATATTGTATACATGATAAGCTTATCAACTCCCTTATTTATAGCCAAAACGCCATCCTTTCTTTCCCTTTGGTTGCAACCACTTATCTTTTATCAACCACTTATTTTTTATCAACCACTTATCTTTTATCAACCACTTATTTTTTATCACTGCAAATTGCGAATGACCCACTTCTCTGCATTATTTCCTTTCCCCTTCTGTATTCAATGTTTTTTGTCCTATTTAATTTAAACTTATTCAAGTCAAGGGACCCTGCTACTAGGGGTGTAAACGAGTCGAGTCGATCCGAGTACTGCCAAGCTCGAGCTCGACTCGAATACCAAAACTCGAGCTCGTTCAGGCGTTATATTTCGACCACGAGCTCGACTCGTGATATAAATCTCGAGCTCAAAACTCGACTCGAGCTCGATTATTTCTATATTCATGCTCGAACTCGATAAATACTCGGTATATCAAGTTCGGCTCGACTCGATTTCAATGAAAATTAAGTAGATGTATTTATATAAAAGGGTAAATGTGTAATTTAATCGAAGCTCGATAAGGCTCGCGAACTTCACGAGCCGAGTATTTTGGAGCTCGAACTCGACTCGAAAATATACACGAGTAGCTCGAACTTGAGCTCGATTCGTTTAAATCGAGTCGATTTCAAGTAGTTTACGAGTCGATCTCGAATAACTCACGAGTTGTCTCGTCTCATTTACACACCTACCTGCTACAACAATGGTGTTACCATGGTCATAGTCGGTATATATATCTAAAGGAAAATGATTTGCATGACTAAAATTCATGGCTAAAAATATGACTAACTCTAAGATGACGACACATGGCAAGATTAGTGGTGAGGATCATGAAAGAGAAAATGTGCATTCCACATGTCACATGATTAATTGATTAGGCATAAATTTATTCTTATGACTAGGTCTCTCTATCATTACTCATATCTAAAATAGCTGGCATTAAAATTATGTACATATATATCTATACTGCATATAATAGAAAAACGGTCAAAGGTAAAAAGTTGAAAAGTTGAATTGTTGAAATTGGTCAAATGAGAGAGAAATACATAGTGTAATTAATACTCTTATTAAAATATCTCATTACTTAAAAGTGCAATAATTTATTCACATTGTACAACCAATTAAAAGCACATCTACCAAATTAAAAACAACCAATTAAAACACCCCTTACTAAAAAGTACAATAAAAATTTCATAACGTACAATTTAAAGAAACTACAACATAATCCAAAATATAAAATAATTAAACACACTAATTAATGATATTTTTAAAACACCCTAAAATGAAAAGTACATGTTATTATACACATTATGCAAAGTAATAAAACACACAAAACTTCATGCAAGCTAACAAGTTGATGTCATATATAGTTTTGAAAACCGAGTAGGACCAACGTGTTCAACAGGGAACACAATGTCGCCATTGTTCGGCTAACCAATTAAAACCATCCGAAAACGAACCAGAGGACCCGTTGAACCGATACAAGCGGTGAATCGGGTCTCATCGAAATCTATTTCTGTAGTTAATCGTCACAGGATACCTGCCGCCAAAACGCGCGAGTACCTTGCTATATACTCAGGCCCGACCCTGGCTATGGGCAGTCAGGGCGACGGCCTAAGGCATCACAAAAACAAGGGGCATTTTTTTCTGATTTGTATACATGTGAGAAGTTAAAAAATAAGACGAATTTCAAGCTCAATAAGAAAGTGCAGAAGCAGGTTTAATGGAGAAGAACAGAAGCAGATTTAGTGGGGAAGAGAGACAAAAAGACAATGAGAGAAGACAAAGGATTTACTTTTGTCGTGTAGTTATGCCACACTCACGTGGGTGTTGTGGGTGGTGTAAATGATGAATGGTTTGTAATTTATTTTTTCTTTGAACCAAAATTAATATTTCTCGTTTTTTACTTACTACTTTTTTCCTTTAAAACTTTCATTTTGGTAGTTTTCTACTTCTTTAAAACAGAATTTACGTATAGAGTATGTTCTTTAAAAGAGTTTTGACCAATTCAGTAAGTCCTTTAATTTATACTTTCTTAATATTAGAATAAATACTTATTCAAAAATACAAAAAGTCTTAAAACTATAACTAAATGCATTTTTCCGCAACCAACTATTATTTTTGCTCATTAAAATCTCTTTAAATTGATCTAAATATAAAATACTTGTTATGAGACTATCCAAAATAAAAATACGGAAGAAATCTAAACGCAAAAAGTAATCGAGATAACGTTATAAAAATATATGATACCTATTTGTTTTAATAGTGTCAAACTATTTTATTTTTCTTATCAACACAAGCTTTTAATTTATCTGTTGTGTGTATCCTTAGTACAATTTATGCATTTGAATCTATAATCGGCTAAAAATGTATAAAAAATTCATAGAATTTTATTCGTGATTTATTCATATAAGACAAAGACTAAATGTTTTATGTAAAAAAAATAGAAGAAAAAACAATAAGTGCCAAGTTTGATTCATTTTCAGGCGTTATCGCATTATCCTTACTTAATTCAATGAAAATGCGTATCTTATTCAATTTTCTTCATTTTTTCCTTTAATTATGAACGTATATAAAAGCCAAACCCTGTTGTTCGTTTACGTCATTTTGTCGGGGCATTTTTTGATTATTTCGCCCAGGGCATCAAAAATGTCAGGATCGGCCCTGTATATACTATATATAAAAGAAAAATCAAAAAGTAAAAAGTTAAAACTAAAACTGTAAATGTTGAAACATAAATGACATTATAACCATATAAAAAGAAAGCATAAACGGAATCAACCTATTCTTGTATACAACTTCTTTTTATACAACATTCTTTTAGTTTGTACATCATCTGTTTACGTGTTATCTTACTCGTCTTGTCCACAACATCAGTTTGTGCATTGGGCTTAACTTTTCTCTCCAATCAATCCCATTGAAATTTGTTTTTTCGTAGGTGCGTTGAAGAGCACATCTCAAATAGATAACAGCGCAACTTTGTTTGAAGATGAAGATGAAGTCTATGAAATGTCTTCAGGGGACGAGGATGAGACAACGGGAATGAAAAGTACGTCGTTTTTATAACTAGACTAGGCTTAGGGAATATTCTAGATATACAAATGTTCATGATGCTTTAATTGCTAAAAACTTTTTATCTGATTCGTGATGCTTCTACCCTTTTCTAGAATTTAACCAAAATTGACCTTTTTCTTGACTTATATTGAAATTGCCCGTCTGCACTTCCTTTTTCTCACGGAGTTTGAATGTATGCACTATGCAGGAAAAGAAAAAAAGAGAAGAAGAAGCCGCAGAAGGAGGATGGACGGTAGTTACCCATCAAAAGGGTAGGAAGAAAACAACAGAGGCTGAAAGTGGTACGACTGTTGGTTCAGTTGCTCCGGCTGCCGTCATGGATAAATTGTCAAAAAAGAAAGATAAAGAAGTTGCTCAAAATTTTTATTCGTTTCAGAAAAGGGAGGCAAAACGAAACGGTATGCTCGTTACTCTTTACATGTTTGCTTTCAGCTAGAGGTTGTTAAAGGAGCGGGTCAAATGGGTCAAAACGTGTTGGGTCACTTTTTGTCTTAAAACATTTGAGTTTTCTATAATACTTATACTGATAAACTGTCTTTTAAGATTATTATTTATTGTATAAAATGGTTTAGGGGTTTGAATGACCTTAAGAATACAATTTGGACCCAATAATACAACCTCAATCTACCCATTTATAAGGAAATGGGTCAAAATTGGCACCTCTACTATTACAAGTATCGATTTTATGTTAAAAAATTCTGACTCATTGCAGAGATAATGATGCTGCAAAGCAAATTCGAGCAAGACAAGAAAAGAATACAAGAATTGAGGGCTGCAAGGAAGTTTCGACCATACTAAGTATATTATAGTATGGGTGACGCTGTATACTATACAATCTTATCATATTAGTCTTGTATGCATCAGCTGCTTTATCTTTTCTAGAGCAAGTCGTTGTTCAGTAAGTAAAGAGGTACTTTGAGCATTTAAAAATGGAACTCCATTACAAGCTAACATGAGGGTTCGTTCGATTAGTTTATTCTGAGTTTGGAAAACTGTTCAAAATTCTGATATGTTATTCAGTTTTTCTAATGAAAAATATTTTACCGCTTTGTTTATTATTATTGAACCTATAGGTTTATCGACTCCATTTTGATATATATTATTCCAATTTAGCCGGGGGTGCCTGTTTGTGGGTTTACTTCTGTGCACAACTAGTGTCGATGTGGATTTATCACATCACGGGGTATGTCGATCTGGAATTTAAGTTTGCATGTGTAAACAATATAGAGATCACTTGGAAAACTATTAGGCATATAGACATATAGTATGAACTAGGAAGCATATTTTTGTGTAGGGCAGAGCAACGGGTCAAACCGGACCGGACCCGACCCAACCCAACCAGAGCACCGAATAAGGGTAAAACATGAACCGAGAATCGAACCGAGTTTAAGCAATCGAAACCGAAACTAAACTAAGGTTGGGTCGTTTTAGCTATTTTTGTGTTTTGACCCGAACCGTACCGAGATCAACCGAATCGAGTAAAACCAAAATAAATTTACAAAACCGAATACGGTCAGTTCAGTTCATTTCGGCCCGGTTTCGGTTGGTTTGTCGGTTCAGGTTGATTTTCGGGTGATTTTGCTCAAACCTATTTTTGTGCGTAAAATGAAATGATTAGGAACTTTAAAAAAAAAATGCATAAAGTAACTAACTTTCATTTTATTTATTTGGGTTAGTGAAATTATAATAATTAACATTTAGATTACTATTCTATAATTTCAGTCTTAATGTGAGTGACTTGAAAGACATTTTTAAATAAGTTAAAGTAACTTAAATGTCGTGTTTTACTAGTTTATTGATGAATACGTATATTTTTTAAGTTCAGTGACCCAAATGTCATGGTTTATAAGTTCAATGACTCTCGTTAGCTTACGCATATTTTTTTTGAAAAAAGTTGAGTGATAGTCTTTACTTTTCTTAGTTGTTCTTTATCTTTATGTTTGTACATTAAGAGTGAATTTTCTTTACCCATCTTCAATTCTTATTTTGCTACACATTTTGCTAGTATGATCACTAAGAAAGAAATACATAAGGGAGTGATACTCAAATCATATTTTTATCATCATCACGATTTTGATTCTGATTATACGATCAAATTTATACATACAAATTATGATGCGTGTATAAAAATATGATGTAGATATCAATTCCAATACATAAAATAAGAACTATCTTGTTTTTCTTTTTGTTTTGTTTTGTTTTGTTTTTTTTTTTTTTTCTTAACGAAGAACTATCTTGTTGAAGTGTTGTCTTTGTTGACATCACCCTCGTCATGTGTTAGGCATCTTCGACGGTTTTTTTCTATTTTTATTTTTCCACCTGGAAGCGTTAGTGCAATGGTTTGAAACACCCGGGTTCAAGTCCCATCATTAACATTTGTTTGGATAAGAACCCACCTCCAATGGAGCGTTGGAAAGACTTTGTGGAATAAAAGCTCTGGGTCCGAGTCTTTCTCGTGCCACCCTGAGTTGGTGCCTCTTAAGCAGAAGAGTTGTCAGAGTTATTCCTTGTGAGGTGAATAATGACTAACTCCAAAAGACACCCGAATTCAAATGTTCCTGCTAGTTTACATTTTTTTATGAAATTAAGCATCCTCAAGTTTTTAAAGCAAAAGCTTTAGCCTTTAAGCTAGCCTCGTAACATGAAACACATACTGTATTATTGAGTTAATAAATAAAAATGTCGTGTTTTATAAGTTTAGTAATTTAAGTGAACAAAATAAAAGTTCGTTACTTTAAGCACGTTATATTTTTTTAAATCAGTAAAATCTTTGTCTATTAACCCTGTTATTATTTAACGTGCTAAGCTCTGTAATGATGTTTTTGTATTGGGAAATGATAAAGAGACCTAATTGGGAGGCCTAAACTGAGGGACTCACTTCTAATTTCACCAATAAGATGATGATACCTCAATTTATGTCTCTTTTTAGGTCTACTATTAAGTTCGTATATCATTGCTCTTTTGTATTTGATGAATGACAACTTTTTTTTTTTCATATTAAAATAGTCTTAATGCATCGGATGCTCTTATTTGATTTATTTATTTAGCGAATGTCTAACCAATGCCCTAAGGGCATTGGTTAAGATTTGTCTCTTGTGATTTTTAGTTACACAAATGGTCCTTATAGTTGACACATAATTACATATTTGAGAAGGGGACCCCAAATAGTTATTATACATCACAAAAGGACAAATCTTAACCAACGCCCTTGGCATTGGTTAGACATTCTCATTTATTTATTACTATGTGGTAAGTGGTAACACGTATTTCAAGGGGTGAGATATTCATACCCTTCAATAAAGAGGGTATCAAATCATTGAATGCATTGTCGGTTTGTACGGTATAAATCGCGGGTTGTACAATTTGACCAAAAGCTATTGTTGTGACAATATAAAAAAGGTATGTATATCACATCCCGTATTTTAAATGTAATAAAAGAATCCAAAATATTAAAAGCTTTGGTCGACATCGTGGCACACATGCAATTATCACATTTAATTGATACCCACTTTTTTAGACTTTTAGCATTATCACCGATTATTAAATAATCGAAAACATATTTTTTTATTATATTTTTTTGAGTCGACTTCATATATACATTAGAAAAATATTGCATCTAATACCGTGCGGTGCTTTGGTCGACATCTTTACACATTACTAGAAATTATTTGTTTATTTAAGGCTTTAAGCACATGAAGTGCTCCTTTATCAGTTGAACCTTTCATCTCTTTCATTCATGATTCGCATAGAATACATATGTACCACTGTGTTCTTCATGGGAGTCTTGATCATGGCTACTATACCTTGTTGGTGCATGATGCTACACTCTCGCTTGCTTGTCTTGCGGCTAAACGTGGGCTATACTACTTTCATAATTGCACCGCTACACATATCTAAGATGAACGAATCAAGGCGTTGACGAGTGTGAATAGCCTCGGTTTTGGCTGAAATAACAAAGGATTCATGTTTATCCATTTGCCATGCCATACTTTGAAATTTACGCTGAGTTAGGTCAAGGTGCTGTTTCAAACGATAAAGTTCGTATTGAGCAGAATTTATGAATGCAGGTGTTATTGTGGATGATCCGCAAAACCCTCTCCTCAATACGACTTGTATTGCCTAAAACAAAAATGCACCGAACTCCATGGCATTACCGAAACCTATATCGGGAAATGAAAATACGTAAAACAGAAACTTCTAAAGCTCAAGATGAGGCCGGAAGAGCCCGCAAGCGCCTTGATATATTTATCCTAGAAGAGAGCTATGTCGAGGAGCGACGAGAACAAAAACACAACATGGAAATCAAAACACTTAAACATCAATTAACATCCACTCAAATCAGTAACGACTTCGCGAGGATTGATCAAAATAGGCTAGAGAGAGAGTTATACCAAGTAAGATCATAGATTGCAAATACACACCCTGATATGTGTAGGATGAACATTGATAGTATTGATGTTCTTGCTATCAAAAGGGATTCTCAACCAACACAAGAACCATCAAGCCCGAAGTAGATTAACATATTAGTAGTAACCTTTTGTAATCACTAGACTGAGAGTCTCAATTAGTGACATCGTAGAAACTTGTAATAAGTTTCAATTTTGTAATCGATGTAACAAATTCCTTATACTATTACCTTTTCTACGCATTGTAAAATTTTACCTCATCAATATTCAATGTGTTGAACATTTTGGTATTTATTAAGAATCATGGCGCCAAAGAAAGCACATCAACCAATGACTCCAGCTGCAATCAAGAAATTAGTTGCCTACAGCGTAACCGAAGCACTTGAGGAATGCCAAGCAACTGTTAATAACACTGGGGGAGCTGCAAGCGGAAGCAACACCGCAAATACTCCCACATTTTTAAAGGGGGTGATACTCACACTACATTTTTTGATACATACATCATAATTTATGCATTACAATATTATACGGTACAAATTAGAATGCACAAATTATGATGTATAAATATAAAGATATGATGTTGACATCACCCTCGTCATGTGTTTAGTTACAACAACTACTAGTCAGAGTAATGCCGACTCATTCATACATATTAGATGTTCTCTTGATAGGCAACCTTTTTTTCTTTTATCAAACAAGAAATTAAAAAACATTTTTTACTTTCATCAAATGACATGATCTTTTTACAAAATAAAAGTTACCTTAAACATGTTTTTTTATGACTAAAATGCCTTTTTCTTTATTCAAAGAAAAGAAGGTAATTTAGTAATTTCACATTGACCAAAGACAAAAATGCAAGCGAAACTTTAAAATGAGGCTATCACTTCTGTTTAAAGTTTTAAGAACAGCACCTACAATTTGACCATATCACAAGGACCAAAATGCAATTAACTCTTTTTTTAATTTTAAAATTGATAACATCTTTGTCGATGAAGGTTTTTTTTATGTGATTTGCTTAATCACGTAAATGATTGAAACATTATAAATTAGAGTGTTTTGACGTTTATCTACTCGTTTTACTTTTACTCATTTTTATCCTATGAGGATATAAATATCGCGACACTCTAATTATAGTATCTGTCGTTTATAAAAGTGTCTGAATCGACCCATAATATTAAAAGCACCAGTGAAAGAGGTGGGCACACATCACAATTGGGGTGAAATGCAGTGAGGCCGAGCTCGGCCGTTTAGGCTCGAGCTCGGTTCGTTATATGTAAAAACTCGAGCTCGAGCTCGTTTGAACCTCACATTTTGAGCTCGAGCTCGGCTCGTTAACCTGGCTCGACTGGCTGTCCTGAGGCTCGAGCTCGTTAACACGGTTATCGTGATAGAACATATATATCGTATATTTCTGGGGCTCGTTTAGACTCTCGCGAGCCTAAGCGAGGCCTTTTCTATAGAGCTCGGGCTGGTGCTCGATTATTAAATGAGCGAACAGGCTCGAGCTCGTTTAGGCTCGGCTCGTTCGTGCTTTTTACCGATCCGATCCCGAGCTTTTCACGAGCGGCTCGGCTCGTTTCCACCCCTACATGCAATTATCACATTTAATTGATACCCAACTTTTTTTTTTAATTTAACCTTTTTAGCATTATTATTATATTATATTATATATACTAAAAGGCAATGCAGTGGGTGAACCAACTTAGGTGATTTACAATGCTAATCTTGATTTCTATTGGGCTTGAAAGGTATTAGTGATATTTTGCACACTTGGCGGCATATAACGGCCAACAAAGATGGTGCTCGGGACCTCATGAACGAGACACCATTACTTTTGGTTTTCCTTTGGTTTGCGATGTGTATATCCACACATTTACTACACCGTGGTCCTCTCCCACAAATTCGAGAAACACTCATAAATTCACAACACTCGCAAATTCAACAACCTACAAACCTCAAACACAAAGCACACATACATACCTTTGTCTTCTCTCTCGAATCTACCGCAAATCAAAAGCTTAAAGAAAAACCACGAAATTTCGATCGCCACTTCATCTACCAAAAAAAAAAAAAAAAGCAGTTGAATCATTACCTAAAAATCCCTTACTAAAAAATTAGGAAAAAAAGGAAATCAAGCAAAGGGGTCATCGAAGATGATGTTGAAAACAATAATTCATCAATTAAGAGTTTTTTTTTGTGTTTTGATATGGGTTTTGATTAATTAGACCAAGCGAAGATTGAAGAACCACCAATTTATAATTATAAGGTAGGTGTTAACCCTAATTTTTATACAATAATTCTGATCTTCTATTTTTTCCCTTTTACGTAACTTTTATTTATTATTATTTTTGGTTTTAGCTTTTGTGGTACAATTTTCTTGGATTCTTGGATTTTGGGTTCGAAGATGGGTTCGGTTGTTCTTGAAGGTGTGGTTGCGGATCGACTTCGCGGTATGTTATTGACGGGGTGCATATTTTACGGAAACATGGAATTCAGAAGATATACGCTTTGGCGGAAAGGTAATAACTTGCTTAAAAAGCATTAGTTTTGGTTTTATTTTCTTATTTTGTAAAGGCTTGCATTTGAGATTTGATTACAGGTTTAGTATATGTTAATATTTTATTGACGTCTATGCCCTTTAATAAGGGTGAAGGTGAGAAAGATGACCTCAAGCGACCGGCTGAGTTGGTGTCACCACTCAAAGAGAGGACTGAAGTTGTTCCTGATGCGGTATGAGGGTGCTTATGTCATTCATTTGGTGCGTTTTATATTTCAAGATGGTGTTTATTGTTAAGGTTTTGGATAACATTTGTCTAAATTAGCATGTTTTAGGAGTAAAATAGTAGAATAACAATTCACTATGTTGCAAAGGGTATAAGCTTTATATAATTTTTGAGATTTAGTTTTTGGTGTTTTCTTTGTTTTGTGTATGATTATTTAGTTTTTGGTGTTTTGAGTATGATATTTGTCAATTTTGTTTTAGTGATAGATCATCCAAAGAAACCATTGCTTAATGTGGTTACCTATGTTGGCTTTACAAGTTTTATATTCCGGCCTATACACACCGGCCGAGGGTACAACCTAGCGGGGCCATTATCGGTGTGGTTACCATTTGGTTCTTTGCGGGTGAAAACAGATGGCTACAACCTAGCAATATTAAGTTTTATATTCAAACTATACACACTGGCCGTGGGTACGACTATCGGGGCCATTATAAAGTGTGTCTACCATTTGGTTCTGCAAGGTCAAAAGCAGATGGGTACAACCTAGCAATATAGGTGGCATAATAAGTTGCTTATGTGCTTTTTTAATAAGTTGATATCGTATGAAACACGATTACCTTTGGAAAATAATAAGTTGCTTATGTGCTTTTAATAAGCATAGTAAAACAACCAATACCAAACACCCTCTAAATATCTTTGCCTTTCGGTTTGTATCCTTTTTTAGCCCGAATACTCAAGCTAAAATAACTGTTCTTAGTAGTATGATTATAACTTGATGGAGTTGGTTGTGCACGCGAGTTATTAAGGCAGGGAATCGCAAATGCCGCTGGTGGACTAAGTGCGACCATGGTTGTTCGATCGTTCGAGTTACACTTTTTATGTTTGTTGATACAAAGTTGGGCGTTCTAGTTTGGAGCTCGGTTCTCGTACCAATTGAGATTTCTTTGCTTGAGACACTGCGCACTAAGAGACAAAGAAACACCGTTAGGCTTAGTGGGATTGTCTCCACGATTATCCTCGGCGTGAGAGTGAGTAATCGGTTTAGGGTTTAAGGAGTTTTAGGGTTAGAAGATCGTACTTTAAGCGAGGATATAATTCCCTTTATATACTGTGCGGAATCCTTGTTGGTTCGTGTTCCCCATTTCTCTGGCGCATCCCGCGTAAGTCGGTTGGGAATGATTATCTTCTTCTTTTAGAAGATATCGGATATCTATTCCATAAATAGATATGGGCTTGGGCTTTCGTGAGCTGACAGCGTATTGATATTGGCCCGGTTAAATGCCGGGCTTGCAAGTAATGGGCGTGGTCGGGTTCATGACCCGACTCGGACTATCGTCATCATGTCCCAGGTCTGGTGTGCGCGATCGTCGCTGCGGATGCTAGACTAATGACCGTAGTTGAAAGAAAAGAAAAACTTACGAAGCGTGGTAAAGAAGCCAAACACATACCGTGGGTGCAATGCACCTAGACATCGAGTAAAATGAAAATACCTCGTTATTAGGGAAAGTTACGCCAGCCGTCCATCAAGCAATCACAACCACATAGTGAGGACTAGTGGGATCCGCGTGTCGCCGTCGTGTGGAAGAGAAAGGATATATAACTAGGCGTTTCATTTTCACCGGTTCCTCGCATAAAAAAACTTCATCCAGCTATTTGAAAGCGACGAGAGTTGTAAACCGAAAGTAACCAACCACAAAGGTAACGACGATCGTTAAACCAAAAATAATAACACGATGGTGAAACGGTTGTCGACTTTACCTCCGACCTTTCGTGATCGATCGATGGAATTCACCTCAGTTACTTTATACCGGGATGTGCATCCGGTTGTTCCGGATGCGCAAGCCCGATTATGATTCCCGAAGGAAGGTGGGTGTATCTGTGCGGTTATTCGGTCAGCGAATCAACGCGTGCCCTATCACGCTTTTTGTGCGATGTGTTAAACTATTATAATCTCACATATCGTACTGCATTGTATCGGTAGCGGCTAAAATTACCAATTTTGAAGTAAATTGCCGTTCTTTGGGATTAACCCACCATCCACTATTCCGCAAGATTTTATCACACTCATTGGTAGCATGGGTGGGTATCTTTTCAGCCTTATTTGGTAAGTGCGGTGTTATCTGAGATAAATTAGATGCACTTAGAAATTGGAGGAGTATTTCTTACGGGTAGATGATCGTGCTTTCCACGGAATTATGATTTTTATACCCCGGGAACATTACGGAGGATGAGTGCCCATTGCAGGTCTTATAACGTCGAGGATCGGAGCGATAAATCTTACCGCATCCCGTTAGTGCATATCTGAGGGATTTTTGGTGCGCATGGGAATCGGTAGTAATTATTCGGCCCAAGATGAGATCCCTATCTTTTTAGGCCAATGGTAATGGCGGTGGGTACTTATTCCTCATTTGCTTACGTGTGTAAATAATGTAAGATCAATCTTCCATCTTTGTCGCGCATTATATAACTGTTTGTATATGTCTTATCTTGTGAGATGGATCTATTCACCGTCGTCTGTTAGCAAAGCCCGTGGCCGTAAGGCGGAGTAAGACCTTTAAAGGATGATGAGGAACCTATTTTAGCCGCAGCTGCGGGCGTGTCATGCTGAATCTTTGGGATGGGGACAGTTCACCGATTGCGGTGGAAGCAACGCCCTGCAGTCGTCGATCACAGTAACCCGGTAGCACGCCATCGCCCGCGTTGTGGCGCATCCAAGAGGAAGAAGAAGAGGCTGCGCTTAGTCGCAAAAGGACCGAAGAGATGATGGTGCGGGCCGCTTCAAGGAAGAAGCGTCCGTGGTGCGGTGTGGAGTTGTCCTCCAGCGATAAGCGTCGTCGCACCCACACTGGCGATGACGAGCCAAAGTAAATAAAACCGTACATGTATAATTTTCTTTAGTTGGTGAATGTGCTGGTTGTGATTCTAACATTCGGTTGGTAATCATTCGCGGGATGGGCGAGTCATAGTCTCCTCGAGGCGAGTCCGTCTGATCGGCGCATTACGAGCGCGAGCGGGATAATGAAAACCAATCGATGCGGATGTGCCCGCCGAGCATTTGGTCGAAGAATTGATGCGAGTCTCCGCCTGTAATTGCACTAATTGTAAAGTTGAAAGACCGGGTGTCGGTGGGGAGGACCAAAGTGCGAAAAGACGAACAATAACTTTGTTGGGGCGTTGTTGGCAAGCACCCGAGCACTGTTGGATAGTGCCGTCTGAGGCTAGGGATGCGGCGCATATGCTCAGCAGGTAGAGGACAAGATGGCACTAATGTGTCAAATTAGTCGGGATCGTCTGGGGCGCGGTACAAGTCTGCGTGCCCTATTGGGCATAAACATTTGGAGCGGGGTAAGGAGAGTTTGTTCGTGAGTTGGGGAGCTTGGAGACTCTTGTGAGCTGGTCTTTGGAAGTCGAGGAGGCCAGCTGCGCAAGATGAGCATCGAGTATGACGAGGTTGTATCCTCACTCGTGTCCACCATTGCGGGCCTTGGTGGCTCATGAGGCCACATGCCGCTTGGCTGCCTTAGCACCCGGAATCACGAGTGGTGAATGCCTTCGGAGAGGTTGTGCGATGCGCTCACGGGCCTTGTGCGTCGAGCGGTTGAAAGACTCCATGAGGCGGAGCTGTGAAGGCGCTGTTGATAAGGTCTTAGGGTTATGATCTTGAATCATATGATCATTTGGTCATTGCCATGCAGAGAATGAAAATTAGAGCTCGATGATTTGAACTTGAGCGCGATCAAGATTACCCGATAAGTGTTATTATGGCGGGATTGACTTTGGCGTCATCGTGCGAGGATGCCGACACACGGTTTGACTATTTTTGAAACCTCATGAGTCTCGGCTCCAAGTACTGTCTTTTGCGTCCTGGGATAGTCAGAATCCATTTGCTTTAGAAGGAGGTACCTTTAAAGGAAGTCTTGGAAGCGCATGCCACCCGTCTTGCTAAGAAAGAAGGTATAGCGGTAAGGCCATTTTGTGTGGGGTTGGTGCTGCGCGCTTGCCAGGTCGATGGGGTGCGATGAGTGTGGCCTTTATGTCACATCGGGATCTGAGGCGTGTTGAAAGGTGTTAAGCGGAGCCCAAGAAACAGCGAGTCGCGTTGGTACTTCTTTGCTTAAGCGTTGTAGTAGGCTGTAGTGGACATGTTGGCTATCTTTTGTAATAACTCGTAGTTATGAATAAAATTCTTTTTTTCGCTGTGGATATGATTAAAACATGTAATATAAACCCATCTGTTTGTCTTTTGCATTAAAGAGGTATTGGTTGCCGAAGAAACAAACGTGTAAGCCAAAGCGAATGTAGGAAATTCATAGTCATGTATGAAAATCATAGTATACTTGTAAAATAATTCTAAGTACTTTATCATAATCGTTATGCGTTATGATTCGCGGTATCTTGTAAATATCGATTAAGGAATCAAGCGTCTTGGTTCCTAAGTTGTTAAACGTCGGCGTGTGCGTTGTTGCGCAACCATCGTGGGATGCGTATAACTTATTCCAGCGTCTTGAGAACAAGGTGTTTAACAAGGATCGTGATCCGGTGTTGATAGGTTTGCAACCCTCTTTTCGACAAGTTAGTTAGTAGGTTAACTTATCCTTTTACCATCGTTGGGTTTATTAAGTAGTGCATCTGCGCCATCATGGGCAAGAAATAAAAATTGTTAAGACATACGGTATGTAAGTAACAAGCGAAAAGGCGTCATGAGTTAGCTAGAAACCATGACATTTATTGATACTTGCAAGTTTATTGAAAATAACAAAGAAAACGATATGTAAAAATAAAAAAAATACGTGAATGTTTATTGAGCCGAGAGTCGCGGAGCGTCTGTGTGACTGTCCGTAGCTATTCTTATAGGTAGCACCTCTTGAGGTTCCGATGTTCCATGTGCGTGGTAGGTGCGACCATCGAGCCTCGTAGCATGTGCGCTGTGCCTATTGCTTGATGACCTCATAAGGTCCCTCCCACTTTGGTCCGAGCTTACATTGTATCTTCTGCGTGGCTCGCCTCGTTAGCACGGTAGACAAAGTCACACAGTGCAGAATGAAACACCGCGTGCCTTGGCATCATAGTATCCTTTCATTTTGACTTGACTTTGCCTCCCGTATGGTGCGCGTTCGTCTTTCTTCCGGCAAATCAGAGTCGACCGTCTTTCATCATCGTTTGTTGTCACATTGACCTCGCGGTGCGGATGGTTGTATCTGCCGATCTCGGTTGGTATGATGGCCTCGATCCGTAGACTAGAGAGAAGGGGTGTCCCCGTCTTGGTTTTATTGAGGTGCGGTGAGCCCGCAAGACATCGCAGCTCTTGACCCACCTTCCTTTGTGCTGTCGGTGCGCTTTGATTCCTTCGCCCGAGGCTTGATTTGCGCGCTCTACTAAGCCATTGGTTTGTGGGTGTATGGCCCGCGAAGTGTTGGGTGATGTTTAACTTTCGCACCAATCTTTGAAGGGTTGTCGCAATTGTTTCCGTTGTCGAGATGATTTCACGGGTAATCCGAGCGGCATACAATGTTGTCCCGGACAAGCGTTTCACACAGTTGCGGTGATTGTCGCCGCGGCTTTTGCCTCGATCCACTTGGTGAAGTAGTCTATAGCTACTATGAAACTTAAGACCACCATTCTTTGTTGGAAAAGGACACCCAATATCGATGCCCCGTTTGTAGAATGGCCATGGCCTTGTGATTGGCGTTAGCTCGTCTTTGTGGTTTCTTGCGCGGATTGGTCTATGAACTTGGCGATCGCTACACTTCCGTATTAAGTCCAGCGCATCCGTGCATGGTTGGCGATAGTATCACGATCGCATGGCTCGTGCTACAACGGACCGTGGCCCTGCATGCATCTTTGCATGACCCTTCATGTATTTCTCATGACATAATTTGCTTGTGAGGCCAGCGAGTGAGCCATGGTTGGAGGAAGGAGCGTCGGTACAATATGTTGTCATGATTCAAATCTCTGTCTGTTGCGCCGTATTCTGAAACTTCGTCCGTTCTTGTGGTAATTTTCCTTGCTTGAGAATTCCGTAATCGGTGTCATCCGTGTAGGACCATCCTCTTCTATGACCGCGGATACTTCCATCTCCGATATGGATTTGCTTTTCGGTGTTTCCACCGGCACTTGCTTTGATAAATGTCTGAAGCTTGTCGAGGCGATCTTGCTCGGTGCATCCGCCTTGCGATTTTACGCTCTAGGGACTTGCTTGATAGTAAATCTGTCAAAGCCTTTGATCGATGACTTAGTCTTCTCGAGATCTTGAATCATATTCTCTTCTTTGGCGTATTCGCCCAACACATGGTTGGCTACTAGCGGGAATCTACATTCGCTTCAGTTACGCACACCCATTCGAGATGCGATCGTGGTCCGTGATTAGGGCTTCGTATTACGCCTCATTGTTTGTGGTGGCGTAAATTCAAAGCGCAGCGATGCGTAAGTGAATTCCATTCCTACGGGTTTGTGAGAATAAGGCCGACTCACGATCCGTCTGCGCGAGGATCCGTCGTAAACAAAATCCATGGATACGGTAGTTCATGCTCTCTTGGTGTGGGTACCTCATCGGTGTCACGGTTTCTCGATGATGAAATCTGCGGAACTTGTCCTTTTATTGCGATGCGTAGTGCTGTAAGAGATATTGTGTTCGACAATAAGACACTCCATACGGAGTCGATCTGGCCTTGTCGGCTTGGAGATGATGCGCTTTGTGGCTTGATGCGTGATTACCGCTCTCGGGTGCGCTGGAAATCTGGGCGTAATCGCTGGCGGCAAACACTAATGCAAGACTAACTTCTCCATGGCTTTGTGGTTCATCTCAAATCTTCTTGGCGCTTGGCGACAAAATAGATAGGGGTTTGCCTTTGAGTCTGTCTGTGGTAACACTTCTGTTGGCCCCATGAGTTCTTGATAAATACATGATCAACTCTTCCCACAGTCGGGGTCTGACGAGTGTTGGGGCGTTGCTGAATCTTTGTTTGAGTGTAGTGAAGGCCTTGACCTCCGTTGTCCCGGAGTCACTCTTTTCATACACTTCTTGAGCGTTTTGAAAGAGGCAATGATTTCTCTGTGACTTAGACGGGAACTTTGTTTAGGCGGCCAGTTTTCCGTTAAAGTTGGACTTCGCCTTGACGTGCGTGGTGAGGGAAGATCTATTCGACCTTTGTCTTTTACGGACAAGGTTTTATCTTGTCGGTTCATCGGTATCCTAGGAACATGCCTTGATGGCGTAGAAGGTGCATTTCTTAGGATTGACTTCATGTTGATCTCACGTAGAGTTTTGAGCGTCTACTGCTATGTCGCGCACAAGCTCGACTTGATGTGGCTTTTTATGGAAAGTCTGTTTTTCCTCGTAGAGTTTTCAAAGGCATTGTCTGCTAACGGCGATAGGTGGCACCGCATTCTTCAAGCCAAAGGGCATTTTTGTATAACGATGGCCTTGGCTTGTATGGAAAGCATTTTTCCTCGTCTTCCTTAGCCGTCATATACGGTGATATACATGCAGCGTCGAGAAAACACTTCCGGGTATCCGCCGCGAGGACTCTATCTTCGATCTATCTCACGGTAATGGATAGCGATCACTGGGCATCTTTGTTAAGGTCGGTGAAGTCTCGCATTCGCACCACTGTCGCTCTTTTCACCATTCTTGGGTTGAAAGCCGATCGTGGTAGTAGACTTCACGCATAATTCTGCGTTTACCAATTTACGTACCTCTGCCGGGATTACTGCGCGCTCCCGGCCAGCCACGCTTCTTCAGCGTATCGGTGTATCGCTTGCCGGATTCTCGGTTTATGCTACGTGATCGGCGTGGTACTCGGTCGTATGTTTTGGTTCCCGTGCGAAAATATCCGCGTTCTTTTGTAGGAAGCGTAGCGTCGGTGCGCTGGTTGTCCGACAATGACCCTCAATGGTTATTTCTGATTACGGGTAATCTGGGTGAATCGCGACCTTGAGTTGGGGATTTTGGCGCTGATCGCTGGGACGGTGCCATTTCGCATGTGACCGTGTTACATTCTCTATTTGGTACCGTGGCATTGTAAAGTGACAACGCCCCCTTCTGCGGAAATTTAAGCATCCGATGCGCTGTTGATGGCACCGCGCGCATGGTGATATCGGGTCTCCAATGATGCCATTGTATGGCGAGGAGATTTGATCACCATGAAGTCCATCCAGGTTGTCGTAGAGTGCTCTGCGTTGCCAATCTTGACTAATGTCCGATTGCCCGTGGGCCGTATCTTTTCACCGTGAAACCGATGAGTCTTTGTCTTGGCCGGTTTTAGCGGCTCGATATTCGGGCCGTAGTCTTTTAAAGCAATGCTCATACATGATATTTGCCGATGCCCCACCATCAATGTACATGCGGTGTATATCATGACCACCTGCACTGATTTCAATGGTGAGTGGCTCTGCTGCTGCGTTGTCCGCAGTGAGGGTAGGGAAAGAGATTTCGCTTATTCGATAAAACTCCTGGCTGACCTTTTGTCTAGTGACTCGTTGCCATGTTTGTATCATGTAGATTATGTCGGCCTTATCTTTTGGTATTTCCTTCTTGTTTCCATTCTTTTGTTTATCTCTTCCTCTTTAATGTTTTTAACCAAGTGATCCGATCTACCTCTTTGACCATCTTGTCGATGAGTTGGCGCTTGTTGGACACATTCGTTAGTAAGCGTGACCACTTTTGTGCGTGGTAGTCGCGGTATCCATTCCCGGTCGCGCCGATCTTACGGTGTGCGCGCTCTGGCGGTTTTGGGAAATTCGGCGTATACATTGCAGTATTTCCTTTGGGGTTTTGATCGGGAGTGTACTGTCATTATCTCTGCAGCTCCTCATTGCGATAGCTCTATTCGGTTACTACCTCGGTCATTGGATTGTCTCCCGAGTTGTTCTGTGACCGGTAACTTTCGAGTAGTTCTTTTGCTATCTGCCGCGGCGGCTTCCCTGGACAAAAGATCGAGGCGCTTCATGAGTTCATCAAGGTTTGGGGATCTTGTCGTTTAACCTCTTGATGAGTTACGGATTATTAATCCCATTCATGAAGCCGAGATCTTTAGTACCAGGACATGCTTTAACTTGCATGCATTCATCTTTAAAGCGTTCCATAGATGCACTCGTAGATTCTCCTTGGTCTTTGCTTTACTGGCGAGTTCGGCCAGGATTTTTGGCGCCTTTTTCCGTTGAGTAAAATTTAGGCGGGCGCTATCTCAACTCTTCAAAACCATTTATGCTCCTTCTTGGGGTTTGTTGAACCGATTCGCGCTTCCACCAATGTGGAATTAAACATGTGGCACCATGTTGGTTGTGGCGATTTTCAATGGTCGCGGTGATTCAAATTTTAGGTGATCATCGGGATCACTGTCCCATCGTAGGTTTTAACGTTCTTACGGGCATGCGCCTTTTCTTGTTCTCGGAGAAATCACTAATGCGTTTGGTGAGCGCGTCCGGCTTTCTGACGGCGCCATGGGAGACATGTCTTCCTCTTGTTGTCGGCGTGCGCTACGGACTTCAATGTCTGTATCACTATCCTCGTTGTCAGGAGTTATCGAAGATGAATTTTCCTTCTTACGGCGTTTGCGCCAACCATCCTCGAATCGACTTATAGTGCGGATGCGAAGGGCTTTCAACGGGGAATGCTTTCGCCAGATCTATCATGTACTCTCACGGCTACCGATAAAGGCGTGAATCTTGGTCCGCCGTTCTTCTATCACTATCACTCGAGTGTTGCGGTGAGATGTCATCACCTCGATTCTCCTCCCGATTACATTTGAATCACGGGGTTTATGACCCGCTTCCTCTGCGCTTTTCTTTACGGTGGCGTGGTGGGGAGTATCGTATTCGAATCGAAATTGAGTCGGACTTTCGGGTTCATACGATCTATTCTTCTCTTCCTCTTGCATGAGGCGACCCAATGCTTCGTGGTTTTGGGATCGAAAACTTACGGTGCTACTTACGGCGTGACTCCTCGAGTGAGTGCGTTTGTTTCTTGTTGCCTCTTATCCCGGGCACAGGTGCCTCCGGTACCTTTGTTAGGTCGGTTCTAGCACCGATTGGAAGGAGTAGTAAAGGCGGTCTTGTGATGGGTCTACTCCACTCGTGGTGGTTGTAGCGGCTTGGGTTGTTCGAGTGCGGTTCCACCGGAGGAAGATCAGTCTTGGGTGATCCGCTTTTTTTAGCGGTTGTTGGTTGTCCCAGTGCCGCTTAGGGGTCGATCCCACTGCGACTTCTTCCCCATAAGATCCGACTGCGATCGGCGATTGCCGTGCTTTGTCATTCTAGTGTCGATTCTTAGTGTAGGGTCCGCGGATGGCGCCCTTGTTGATACAAAGTTGGGCGTTCTAGTTTGGAGCTCCGGTTCTCGTACCAATTGAGATTTCTTTGCGAGACACTGCGCACTAAGAGACAAGAAACACCGTTAGGCTTACGTGGGATTGTCTCCGCGATTATCCTCCGGCGTGAGTGAGTAATCGGTTTAGGGTTTAAGGAGTTTTAGGGTTAGAAGATCGTACCTTAAGCGAGGGATATAATTCCCTTTATATACGCGGAATCCTTGTTGGTTCGTGTTCCCCAACTTCAGGCGCATCCCGCGTAAGTCGGTTGGGAATGATTATCTTCTTCTTTTAGAAGATATCGGATATCTATTCCATAAATAGATATGGGCTTGGGCTTTCGTGAGCCTGACGCGTATTGATATTGGCCCGGTTAAATGCCGGGCTTGCAAGTAATGGTTTGTGGTGGGTTCATGACCCGACTCGGACTATCGTCATCAATGTTCGAGAAAAAAGCAAAACCGTGGTTATTTATAAGCGGATTTTCGTGACACTATTTTGCAACACCAAGCGGTGTTTATATCGATTTTGCCTTTACTTATATATCATTTTTCATATACATTTAGGCATTAGTTGACCGAGGCTAAGAAAGTATATGAAACATTTCTCAAAGTCGTTAATAGAAAGTACAAAGCCGCGATAATAACAGTTGAGCGACTTTATGAATCAAGGTATGTGATTATTTATGTTTCTGATCGTTTAGTTGTTGCATACGATATATAAATAGTTGTTCAAAATATATGAATGGACATCGAGTTGTTGTTGTAGTACATGTAAGAAACCTTGGAAAGGCGATTAAATACATATCCGATGTGCTAAATCGGTGACACACATCAGATGTATAAAGATGATTACATGTTTTAATAGGCTTTAAGTTTGTTCTTAGTATTAGTTTGGGTTAAATGATGCATATGCATTGTGGCATTCAAGCTTTGGTTTTGAAAGATGTATATGAGATTATTAGAGCACATTAGCAAGAGCAACAAATTCACCGCTACGTATGTCCTATTGTATCAGTTTGAGCGTACAAGCAAATCTCCTGTTACATGAAGCATATGCAAAAAGAAAAGAAGCGGCGACCCATGAAGGATGTTCTTTGGAGGCGGAATTGATTTAATAAATCCCATAAGACAATTATAGCGCTCATTATTAATGCATATATTTGGAGCGTATTAAATATATCAAGGTGTTGTTTTCCACTAGATGGGATTGTATGATTCATAATACATTAGGTAATGAGAGGGTCTCTCTTTGTGTGCGGTCTTGATGTTGGATTGGAGAATACGGGTTTGTAATGCAAGACTAGGGAAAGTAGGATGAGAGCACCAAGCATCATTACAAAGAAAAAATACCTCGTCGGGTGCATTGGTTCTTGATTTTTACGCACAAAAGTGCGTTACATTTACGGTTTTCATGCACAAAGGGTGTGTTTTGTTCTTTGATTTTTCTGCACAAAAGAGTGCGTTTTCTTCTGATTTTACGCATTTGGTTCTTGATTTTCGCACAAAAGGGTACATTTAGTTCTTGCTTTTTCGCACAAAAGGGTACATTTGGGTCTTGATTTTTGCCAAAAGGTGCGTTTGTTTGCTTATTTTTACGCACAAAGGGGTATTTGATCTTGCATATTTTGAGCCATCGGCGTTTGGTTGACTTATTTTCACTCAATGAGGCGTTTGGTTTCGTATTTTCGCCCGAAAGGGTGTTTGATGATACAAATTGTGTCGTTTGGAACTTACCTATTTGGTTCGGTTCATTTCACAGTCGAGAGAATATATATCATATAGTTATTTAAAGTCCAACAAAGATTATTTGATTTGATATTCTTGAAACTTGCGAATATTTTCCTTAACTAATTTATTGCAATCAAGGGTCCATCGATTCGCCTTTGTTTACTTTTATGTTTCAAGATTTATTTTCAGTCTTGACAATGTGATTTCATGTGCTTTATACGATATTTGGTTATGAATAAGCAACTCAAAATTTTGTCACTCAACGCATATAATCGCCGACATAAAGCGTCTGCCATAACCGACAAGAATGCAACAACAACTTTTAAAAAAATTACTCACGTTTAGAAAAACAATATGTATTATAAAGCCGTAAACATGTAAGCTATAAAGCAACGACACTTGCGCAGACTTGTGTGAGTTAACCTTCGTATATACTAAAACACATTGCGGTGCCTTTGTAGCTCTGATGTCGCGCGCATTTTCGATTTTGCCACTTTTAGCCCCGAGGTTCTTTGCTCAATTGCAAAGTTAGTCCTTAACGTCCGTTAACTAACGATCGAGGATTAAATTTGAAGCAGAACAATAACGAGGGCTATTTAAATGCAAATATTAAGCAAAAGCATTTGAGGTTACCCTTTTTTTCACCGTTGGGACTAACGTTACAATGACCCGCCAATTTTGGGGACCGAAAGCGAAAATTCTCTGCTACGGTTCGTAGCGGTGCAACACGGTACACCTTTACGATACACATCCAGTTTTGAATAGTACATGCCTTTGTTCATTCGTAATTTACACTTTTAGTCCCTCAAATTAGCTTCAAATCGTCACAGTTGGTCCCGTTATCGACCTTTTGCAAATTTTGTTCTTAATAACAAAAATATATATATCTGATCTGAAAAAAAAACAAAAACAAAAAAACCAAAAACAAAAAAACTTTAGAATTCGTTCCGTAAATAAAATAATCGAGGCGACACTTTCATCTACATAGCAAGCGGGTTAACATGCTAGTTATCACCGATTATTTATATAATAATCAATTGTTTATAAAAAAAATGCATCATCATACCACACGGGCAGATGGTCATGGACATATAATATTCGTCTAAACTTGACTTTCTTTCATTTTTCAAGAGATTACTCTATAATTTCTCTCAAAATTTAATATTTTAGTATGTTAAAAAATGTTCATTTTATATTTTAACTAATCAAAATATAGTTTGATGGGTAATGATAATATTTGGTTGATAGATAATACAGTTAATATAGTTTGATGGGTACTCTATAATTTCTCTCAAAATTTAATATTTTAGTATGTTAAAAAAATGTTCATTTTATATTTTAACTAATCAAAATATAGTTTGATGGGTAATGATAATATTTGGTTGATAGATAATACTGATTAATAAAATTTTAAGTTAATTGCGGTTTTGGTCTTTGTGATATGGCTAAATTGCGATTTAGTTTTAAAAGCTTTGAAAGTCGTTGAGCGTTTTTATTTTAAAGTTTACATTGCGTTTTGGTCGCAGGCTCATATCACGTTAAAGATTTAGGGACCAAATATGCAATTTGCCATATCACTGAGGATAAAAATGCAACAAAAGCTTTAAAAGCGAAGGCGTTTAATGCACTTTCAAATAAAGACAAATCGCAATTTGGTTATATCACAAGGATCAAAATGCAATTAACTCTAAATTTTTAAAACTTTATACATTTAAAAATAGATTTAAGATCGTTTGAAGACAAAATATTATTTACATCTAGGGATCAATCCATAGTCCAATTTTATTTGATACAGTGGATGAGATTAATCTCACTAATTTAAAACCACTTTCATCCTCTATTTTAAATATTAATAACTTTTAAGCCGTTAATCGTTAAGAAAAAAAAATATTATTGCGACGAGCATTTAATTATCGTTCTGAGATAGGCACTTTGATATACTTTCGACAATTTTTTCCGTATTTTTCACATTTTTTAAGTTTTCCTTTTTACGTTCTTGGCTTGCGTTAAAAAACATATATGATTAAACGTTAATTTGAATATCACATGTGATATTAGTGTTATATCATATATGATATGTAATATCATATGTGATATTAGTATAAAATCACATATGATATACATATCATATATGATTTAACACTAATATCATGTGATACTCAAATTATTGTTTAATCATATATTTTTAATGCAAATTCAATAACGTAAAAAACGAAAGAACGTGAAAAAGCGATTTTTTTCTTTTTGAAAGTATATCAAGTCTAGTCCATAGAAAGATAACTAAATGTTCTTGTGACGTGTAAATATTTTCACTTAACGATTAACGATTTAAGAGATATTTATATTATAAAAATAGGTGAAATAATAAAATGGTTTGATCGATCGATTTTTTTTTAGATGAATGGTGGAGATGAGTCTTTGGCATGTAAGAAAAGTTTAGTATGTAAAATAACTCTCCTCCTTAAAATAAGGCATTTGTTTTGGAACAATGGGAGTAACACATTTTCCAATTATATTTTATGGGTTCGATCTTTATATATAAGAAGTGACTTGTACACTATATGCATGTATTTAAGCATGTACTTTTTGCATCTAATAATGTGTACTTTATGCATATGAGGTACATGATCTATTAAAAAGTGTATCAATTTGCAAATTCTAAAAAGTGATCTCCAGCGTTGTATTATATCTAGTCTACTTCCTTCCTCTTTTTAATTATTTTTTGTTAAAGAGGTATTATAGTAAATTGATTCATTTTTTCTTTTACACCCTCAAATTTCAAACGTACATAACTCACAAATGACAAACTTTAGAAAAAACCAATTTCACCACAATTTATAAAATTTAATACTCTTTAATTTGATATAAATTTTGTTAGAAATTTACATATCAAATGGGGTGTTTATTTTTATTTTTATTTTGGGCATTTTCGCCCCTATTTTTACCTTTGAAAATGCCGAATCGTGAACACTTAAAACATAAATTTATAAAATTCAGTTCACTCTTTAAACAGGTTTTTGAATCACTCAAATCTGAGATTAAATGAATCGGATATCACACGTTAAAGATGACGTTTTAGTCGTATTTGTTGCCTGTGATAAGTTTGATGAAATGTTAAGCTTAGACTTTTTGTATTAAAAATGCATTAAATGCTCTAAATTTTATAACGAGCGCATCATTAATCATTTTGGTAATGTAAGACTCAAATAGTGATTTTTTAATCGTTATTTAAAAAATGTCGTTTTCTCATCGGTTAGTATTGTCCATCCGTTTGTCATTGATGAACAACACTAACTAGATAAAGTTATAATCGAAAATGCCAAAAATTTCAAAAATTATAAACCACTTAAAAGTTGAAAAAATGCAACTCATATATCAAACTGTATACCAAATTAAAAAGAATTAAATTTTAAAATTATGGTGAAATCGACTTTTTGTAAAATTTTTAGTTTAAAAGTTATTCGTTTGAAGTTTAGAATGGAATTAAAAAAAATGATCAAATGACCAAAACACCTCTAACGAAAATACTAAAAAAGAAAAAGAAATAGTGGCGGGAGACACGTGACACTAAGTGAGTGGTTTGCAAACTTTTAATTTTTCTACTTTGTAGTGGATCGTAACTCGTGCATCTAATACCGTGTTGTGGGTTGACATCTTTACACATAGTACTAGTATACTCTCGAAATGCCGTCATCTTATCTCATTTAATTATTTAAGCTGCGAAGTGCTCCTTTAGACTTGAACCTTTCATCTCTTTCATTCATGAATTGCAATGATAGAATACGCATCTACCACTTTGTTCTTTGGGGTCTTGATCATGGCTACCTTGTTGGTGCATGATGCTACTCTCGCTTGCTTGTCTTCTTGACTAAGCGTGGGCTATCGCCTTCATAATTCCTGACTACACACAAAGACCTATCTTCCGCGATATTAAAAGCGCAAATAGTCTACTCTATCTGGCCAGATGCTTAAGTTTACGATTACGCTCATCGAAAGACAAACCCATATAACCAAGCATTTAGTCTACTCATTTGGGTGGTTTTATTCGAAGTCTTGTGTGGAAGATTGTGTTGGGTTTTACTAATCATAACAATTTTATATAAACAAGTAAACACCATCAAAGCATGCGTAGTAATAGGAATAATACTTGTAAATTAACTAACGAATTAAAAGTATGTGCGTACCTTTTGC